>JAVQJL010052284.1:0-39983 GCA_036024295.1 Nannoperca obscura
TGGTGAGACTTCCATTTGCTGCTGTGTTGTTAGGAATGAAAGTGCAGCATTGTTCTCCAAACATAGCATAGACACCTCCCCTTTCTGCCAGTACATGTCAAGAGCTATGCGATTCTGGAGAGCCATTAAAGCAGTCGCAGCCAATTGGCCATGTATTTGCTTCTAACCAGCTTTTGTCTATGCCACCTTTCTGGTATCCCACTGTTTAAATTGTTCATCAAAACAACCACAGTCATCGGAAAAACATCGACAGGTAAAAGCAACGTAACTATTGCACAGATACCTGTATGGTTCTTAGGTAGTCTATCAAACAGTCTATCATCTCCGCACCACTACCAGATGTCGCTCCTAAAGAGTGGCTTGAAAAAGCCATTGACCATAAGCAGTTCTGAGCACCATGTCTCATTTTCAAATACTGCTATCTTTTTACCTTTTCCAGTAATGTTTACACATGTAAAATTTCCCGCAGCCATATTTCTAGAGAAAACAGGTTTCTTCTTCTCTGGTCCAGTAAGGGGACATTTTATCCCGTTTACTGCCGTTTTTATATCATTAGGCTCAGTCCGCCTAATATTGCTAAGGTAATCACTGAGAAACAACACGTCCTACAGGTTTTCATGGTCATTACTGATACTGAACATCAAAATGATCACTTCTCTCTCCTTTTACACCAGCCAGGTGCTATGAGCAGCGAGCTGAACGTGCCCATGGGTTCCCCGGCTCCAGGGGTCTCGGAGCAGGCTCCGGATGGCGGGGGGATGGACTACAGGGACTGGGTGCGACGCAGTTACCTGGAGCTGGTCAGCTCCAACCACCACTCGGTGCAGGCCCTGTCCTGGAGGAAACTCTACCTGAGCCGGGCCAAGCTGAAGGCCTCCAGCAGGACCTCTGCGCTGCTCTCTGGCTTCGCAATGGTGAGTTGTATTTTAACCAGCTTCAGTGCCACACAACCTCTTAGTTTTCAGTTGCTGCTCTTAGTGCTGTGAATCTTGCAGAAAGTCCACCACAGAAACCTGCAACCATGACACGCATTGGTGGTTTAAAACTTCCTGTTTGTGCTTTCAGTGCTTGCGGTTGAATAACAACTTAATGCTTGTGGTTTGTCTGCATTTAATTTTCTGATAACGTAAATCACAATTTATATTGATTTATGGCACCCGTCAGTTCTCCAGCACCTGAGCATCCTTCAAAGCACCGTTCAGAGAGGGTTTACAGCACCTGGATTACACAGAAAGCAGAACATTGACTTGCACGTCCACCTAAAGATATTGCAAGTCAGGGTTTATACTGCGCATCATAAATGTGCTGGACTCTCAGCATTTTTTTTCACTTCTGGTTTCATCATTTATGAAACAATTTTATTATGCATTTTCTGACTGGTGTTTGTTGCTGTTGCTGCTGTGTCACTGTAAATGTCCGCTCATCTTTGATGATTTTCTCATCTTTGACATGCAAGACAAGAACCGCCGGCTGACTGTGAGGCTGTTGGATCCATATCCAGTAAATAATGTCTAAGGTTGATCATCGTTGGCAACATAACTGTAACCCTGTACACGTGTGCTAGGTGGCCATGGTGGAGGTGGAGCTGGAGATGCAGTACAGCTACCCTCGTGTGCTCATCATCGCCTTCAGCGTGTGCACCACCGTGCTGGTGGCGGTGCACCTCTTCGCTCTGCTGATCAGCACCTGCATCCTGCCCAACGTGGAGGCCGTCAGCAACATCCACAACCTCAACTCCGTCAGCGAGTCGCCCCACGAGCGCATGCACCACTACATCGAGCTGGCCTGGGGCTTCTCCACGGCGCTGGGCATCCTGCTGTTTTTGGCGGAGGTGGTGCTCCTCTGCTGGATCAAGTTCCTGCCCGTGGACTCCAGCGCGGCCAGAAAGACGGCCTCCTGCAGCAGCACGGCGGCGACGGACGTGACGAAGCCCACGGAAGCCTCGCCGCAGGACAGCGGCTGGCAGGCTGCGCTCGCCTCCACCATCATCATGGTCCCGGTGGGGGTGATTTTTTTGATGTTCACCATTCACTTCTATCGCTCGCTGGTGCGCCACAAGACAGAACGTCACCACCAGGAGATCGAGGAGCTGCACAAGATCAAGGTGCAGCTGGACGGGCACGAGAGAGGCCTCCAGACTGTGTGACAACGCTGGCGGCAGCTTTAAGGACTTCTCTTTGTGTCCCGTATTTATCAAGTCCTCTCCCCTCTCTCACGTTTTCCCGGTCATTTTTAATGCCTTGCTCGGACTCGTAGGCGGTGAGCCGAGTCCTGTTTGTGCTTTCAGTGCTTGCGGTTGAATAACAACTTAATGCTTGTGGTTTGTCTGCATTTAATTTTCTGATAACGTAAATCACAATTTATATTGATTTATGGCAACCGTCAGTTCTCCAGCACCTGAGCAGCACAGACGGCCAATTTAATCTCACGGTAAAGTTGCGTTGTAGGATTTGTGAAGTGTCTGTCTGTGTTTCGGATAACGTGTTGGTCTACGATAATGTTAAAAGGTTTACAGAAAAAGGGCTATTATGTTCTGTGTGCCATTTCTTTGTGTGTGCCATGTCTGTTTTTAGGGTTTGGTGACTGTTGCTGCATTTTGGATCTGGTTCCACGTTGGCAAAATATCCGGATTCACTCCGAAGCTGACAAATCTCTTATTGAATTCTTTTTTTTTTCATCCCCCCCTCACTCCTCGCTAGCAAAGAGCTGCTGTCACTTTCGCCAGAAGAAATAGCAAATGCTGCAGGGAGCTTAAGCTAATTAACGCCTGATGTATTTGCCATTGCAGCTGGTTTCTGTGCTCCGTCAAAGATTGTTTGTTAGAGAAAGAGGAACCACTCCTCGAACAACAGATTGTTTCTTGAACATCAGTGATGTGTCAAGTCAGTGAAAAACCCTTTATATATCAATAAATAAAGCTGATTAGTGTATTTGGTCCATGTAGCTTGTGAAAAATAACGTGCCAAAGGAAGTTTCACACGTAGAGATGAGACGGTTTCTCTCTGCTCGGCTCGCGAAAGCTGCTCACAGACTCATAGTTTGAGTTTTAGCTATTCAGAAATGTCGTTGCTCGCAAATGTTGAACGTTAAATTGATTCAATAAGAGATTTGAAAAGGTTTTTAACCCTTGATTTGACAGTGCGGGAACATGAAACGGAGCTTGTTTTACCCGTGAAGTGAGTCATCATCAAACTTGTATGTGTGTATGTTTTACTCTTCTCACTGACTGAGGGCAGTTTGACACCATGTGTGAGTGTTTGGTGCAGCATGGTACAAAGAAAATGACCACCAGAGTTGAAAGGTTTTGTTGTGAAGTCTTAAAAAAAAATGTTGCATTCTTGTAAAATTGTCGGTCTTTTACAAAAATCTCATACGAGCCTCGAACGTTTTGTCAAATAGCTTTTGTCTTTTACAAAGACCACGGAGCCTGTGTGAAAGGTGTCAAACCAGTCAGTTCTACTTACTGTTGCTGCTCAACGTGCTTAAATATGAATGTGTTAGTGTCCAAATATAGTTCTGCCTTACAGAACTAATGCCTTTTTATGAACTGCTGTGTTGCTTGAGGTCATAACACAAGCTGTGTTGCTGGGAATGTTGCTCAACGTGACAAAGTTTAAACCAGCAGAGTTTAAACGTCCAGTCAGATGAAGGTGTGGGGTCTGAACAGCCGCAGGGTGCGTGTTGTCATCAGCACGACCTTGTGGCTTCTCTCTCTCTCTCTCTCTCTCTGTGTGTGCGTGCGTGCGTGCGTGTGTGTTAACTGACAGACTCAACACACACACACACAGTCCGTTACTGTGTTTTAAAAAAATGGGAAAATGCACCAACCTGCTATCACATTCCAAATGAGACGACCAAAGTGTTGCTCAGTTGTTTGTTTCTTGCTTCTCGGAGACAGAAGATGCACTCGGGGTGTGGGTGGGGGGTTCTTATCAGAGAATATTTAGCTTCGTCTCCTGTTTGTGGATTTATGCTTCTTGAGTATCTCTGAACACTGCAGAGGTCACGGAGACCTGCGTTGGAAGGTGCAACTCACGGCCTGTAACTGACTTCCAAAATAAAAAGATAAAGATATTGAAGTTGTCGTTGTCTCTTGTGCGTCTGTAACCAGTCAAGGCCTTTCCAATGAAGGATGAACGTGTTTGTGGAAACACATATCCCCCTTTTCCAAGAATAATCACCTCTCCTGATACAGTCTGATCTGCTGCCGCCTTCATGAGCTACACAGGATTCAGAGCCCACGTGTGCTGGTAAGTGCTGAACCAATCGTCCAGAAATGAGAGAAAAAGTGAATTGTCATGAAAAAAAATCGTATTTATATAATATAACAATGATTTCAACATTATCTTATTATCCTTTAGCTGAGAAAGAACTGCTAGGCTAACTATCAGAGCTCCCCAAAACGGACAACAGTGCCACCTGAAAAGGCTATGGTGCGTTCAGGATCACAGTATTTTAATAGGGGCTGAAAAAATATATATATATATATATTACATCTTCCAGTGGGGTCGGATTTTCTGAATTTTAGAACAGTAGTTGAGCGATAAATAAATGTTTGGTTGCTGCTGAGAAACTTTTTATCAATTCACTTACTGCATATACGTTTTGCTCACGTGTAAGTTGTAATATGTCATTAGGTTGTAACTTTAGTATAAGGGTTTAACCCTGGAAAGAAATCACTAAACAAACTGTTTCAGCATAACGACTTACATCCCCTCATTACGGCTTCAAAGCTCATGAAATGAACACACCGAAGTCGGAAAAACAAACATACTTGGCAATAAACCATTCTGATTCTGATTCTGAAAACGACTTCCCAACTCCGGAAATGGGGCTATCCGAGGGGCACATGAACGCAGCAACAGGCTGCTCTCGGTTATGTTGTGGAGTCGCAGTGAACGCACCATCGAGTGAAGCAGAGAGGTCCAACGTTTTCTGCGTCCGGCTTCATAAATGTGAGGATCCGCTGCTTTTCTTTGTCATTTCTGACAGTAAATGAAGTCTTTGCATGAAGAGTCTAAGTAAATCGTTAGTTGCAGCCCTAATGAAAATGAAACAACGAAGATCACTCAAAGTTCCAACCAAGTCCAATTTAATGTTCACAGAGTCCTGAAGTCAACAGACAATGTGTGAGAAACTCTTTTCAATCAGGAGACAAAACACATGGTGGCAGCACATTTTGTCAGTAACGTGACTCCAGTATTTGGCTTTGTACTGGAGATGAAGTTGAAATAAATATATATATATATTTATAGATGTTTTTGTTGTTAAACCTGTTTTCTATCTGCAAAAATTACAAAAATCACAAACCGGGACAACAGACATTCAGAAATCTGTTTGCATCCCCTTCAAAAACTCAAATGATGCATTTTCCCAAAGTATTTTTTTTTTATCTGCCTGTACTTTTCTCTTCAGGCCAGCAGAGGGCAGACATACTTCATAAAAGCCACCTTCAACATTTTACTAGCAACATGTTGCAATAGAAGAAAAGCTAATGTGCCTCAAAAAGGGTAAAAACCTTAAATCTTTCTTTTTCTTACCAACATCTGGCAGCTATGTGGTGCAGAAGCTACAAACTGTATATACTACGTCTCCAAAGACCTTCAAAGCCACAACAAACAGGTTCACCGTATACACGGCCTCAGCAGGGACACAGGGACAGATTCCACAGGCCACTCTCCACCGCTCTGGAACTGTGAATTATACGGTTCTTATTTTGGTTTCATGAATATGAGCAAATTTCACAAATCAAATCAGATAATGTTGAAATATCTTACACCTGAAATAACTGGCTCACTTGTTTTTTCACAATGTCTCACAAGCTAAAATCTCATTTTAATTTTGTATGTAAACTCAGTGAGAAAAGAAAAAAGCTTGGGAGACACTTACAAGTTAGTGAACAAGTTAGTTCATTTGTTAGATATTAAAACATTTCAGTATCTTATTATTTATAGGTGTTCCAAGACAAAACAGTCCCATGAGCCCCATTAAGTAGAATATACAATGTATGTGATTCTAAAGCTTTTAAGATAAAGCTTTAGAATAAAATGTTGTACAAATGCAGCCAAATAATAGAATAAACAGCTCGACTCCCTCTGAACCAAAAATGAGAAGCCGAATTAAACAAACAAAATAAATTCTGATAGTTAAGTCATAGATTTTCCATTTTGTTAATTACAGCTCAAGATTCTCAATGCCCTCTCTGCAAAAAAAAAAAAGAATAAATGAAACAGTATAAGCTAATATATTAATAACAACACGTGCTCCCAACAGATAAAGCTGAAGTATAAATGCATCTGTTTCTGGACAGCTGGTGCCCGCTGGGGAATGTTCAACAAAACATGAGTGATGAGGTGACCGTCTACTGGGCCAAATATCGACCCGTCATGACCTGGAAACTCAGCGTCCAAGGTTTGCTAATCATTAAAATCAAATTAAAGGTTATTTTCAGATCACAACGTGATTATTTCGTCATTTTATTTGAGAGCAACAGTTTTAATCCTTGATTATGAATGAGTTCTTTATTAGTGATAATAAGAATGGATCTTTTTGTGATCTCTTCAGGAGAGGAACTACTGTGTGTAACCGACTTGGAGGCTTTCCCGAGACGAGACATTCAGGTGACACCACGAGAGACAAAATGTTCTAATGTTTTCACTATTTTGAAAGCTCAGCGTGGTGTTTACGGTGGGAGGCCGGTGAGGGATCACATCCTCGTTGCTACACCAGTGACTAAATATGCTTCAAGCTTGTCGGGTCGGCCCCTTTCGATGGATTTGATGGGAGCTGCGTTGGGCAGTTTTTGTAACTTTCGGAGGAGTTTGGCGAAATGTTTAGAGGTGTGAAAGTTTGCAGGGTTTGAACACAATATCTTCCACCCCTATCCCTTTCTTTTGTTCACAACCAGGTAAAACACCATGAATGCCTTCGAAGAGAGACGGTCTGCATTATCCCCATTAATACAATGAATTGCAACGAGACTACAAAGACTAGTACAAACACTTTCAAAGTGGTTGGCAACATGTTGTGCGACCTTGTTTGAAGCATACCCAGACCTTTTAGCAACTTTATAAATTTGTGAAATCATGAGAATTTACACAAACATAAATGATGTGGCCACCTGTTGCCTCGAGGTGATGACATAATCAAGTTGAGATCAGGAGAAAATTGACCTAAAAATGACCAGCAACCTCAGCCGGTCTGAACTTCCACAGTTAACAATGCAGAAACCTGTAACCTTATACACAACTTATTAAAACAATTATAATAATAAAACCAGCAAACGTGAAATACAATGGACACACTTTGTAAAATAAAATCTAAAGTCAGATAAAACAGAAAAAAGAAGACATTAGACAATACTTCTCTGGTATATTGTTACTCCGGAACTTTTAATAAAGTCAAAACTGCTGCGATTGGTGCAAGTGCCGAGCATTACAGCAGGATATCTATTCATTGTGCAAAAACATCTGACACCAACTAATGAAACTGACTGTCGCGGTGTGCGTCTACGTGAACCGACGAAGGCAACAAAAAAAAGAAAAAAGACAAAGATAGCAAGACACTAAAAGTCGGCATGCAGTCGAAGGACTAAGCGTCACACAGTAAGGCAAGTGAACATCTCGCTCGGCTTCCCTGCCTGAAAGCCAAGCAGAGATGTTCACCGCGGCGCGTTTCAGAAACACAACGAGACAGGAATCCGTTAATGAGCTTTCTGTGTTTTGGCAGTTTCTTCTTGTTTTTCATCAGCCGGCGCTGAACTCGGAGAAAGGCTTTGTAAAATATTGCTCAGGGCTGAAGGTTCGCGGCACACGTCCGTTTTCCCTTGGAGACCTCTTTCAGATGATGATAGACAGTTTGGGACGTACTGAGGAAGGATCTGCTCCTTCAGGCTCGGGTCGTGTCGATCACCGGGGAACACGCAAGCAGCTTCGTGCACTCTGAGCAGATTTTGACTGGAGTGTTTAAGGAGTTTCACTTGCAACTTTATAAATCATCAAAAAACGTCCGGTTCTGTTTTGAGGCTATGCGACGAGTAACTTCGAAGTGAACTTCTTTAAAACTGAAGCTCTTCTTCCTTCCACATAAACAACCGTGTCCACCGTCATGCACAGTTTGTCCCGATAACCTAAACACATTTAAAAGTTTGTACGCCCCATAAAAACTTCAAGACGACATGCCACAGGGTACAAAACACAAAGGGGAAACTAAACGGAAATCATCAACTTGAGAGCTAACATAGCTTATAATCAGTCTAAGGCCAAACAAAAAAGGAACAATAGTGGGTTATGTAGGCTATCACTTTGTGGACCACAGTCCTGTAGTCCATGCCAGCCTCCCTGGCGGGATCCCCTCTGCACCCCTGCATGGCCCGATTCCTAGATTTGGATCTAAAAGATGACCAATGTGTGGGGGGGGCTTTACACTCGGAAGCTCTCTCCTTTGCCGTCGATGTGGCGCAGACGCAGGTACACGTCCGTGCCGATGCCCTGCATCGACTGCACGGACAGGGAGCCGCCCAGGTACTCGGCGTAGGCCCTGGATGTGGGCAAGCCGAAGCCGAACCTGCAGGACACACAGACACAGGCGGCGGGTTGGAGGCTGCTACGTTTGCCAAGTTTACACCCAGAAAACAGCTTTTGAAACGCTGCTGACCCTGTTTTAGTTTGAAAACGCAGACAGCCACGTTGGTTCCTGCGGTTTATTCAAAGCACAGCACTTTCTTTCAGTAACGGTTCCACCTGCTCGGCTTTTCTCCACTTCTGTTCTTTATTCGTGGCATGTTCTGAAGATTATATGTGAAACGCTCTGTGTGTGTGTGTGTGTGTGTGTGTACGTTGGCTGGCCAGACTTTTAGAAAACGCTCGGTGCCACAGCTTCTGTACTGCTTTCAGATCAGTCCGTTTAGTGCGGACGTAGCTGAAATCTAATGCAGTGTTGTGACAAGTCAACGATCTCGAAAAGGCAGGTTCAGTGTCATTTCCTCACCGCTGAACAAGGATATTGTGCACTTTCACGTGCTTACCCGTGCATGGGGCTGGACTGGTTCCCGCTGTTGGTAATGTTGTTGAAGAAGTTGCTCATGCGCGGGTCCTGTGCGCTCTCCTCCGCCGTGCTGAAGTGGTAGTCCATCACCTTGTCGATAATGTTGTGAGGGATGCCGCCACCGCGGTCTGAAATCCTGAAAAAGGACAAAAAGAAAAGTTCGATTTGGAGGCTTTGAGTGACTTGATACTCGGACCACTGTGACGTCCTTAAATGTTGACGATAGGACCCGTGCATCTGGACGGCTGCTCCGCCGCAGGGTGGGATTTAGTTCACTGTTGTTTTTTCCCCTTCGACAGCGACACAGCAGTGGAAGAAACAATCAGCCACTCACCTGATCACAAAATCAATGTCGTTATTGGCAATAGTGACGACCACATCGGGCACATTGTATGGGGTGTCCAGGTGGCTTTCCATGGTGGCCCTGAGAAGACAAATGGATGGATGTCATGGGGAGTGAATTGTGAGTCTTTTCCTCGACCTCCATGGAAAATGTCACAACGATCCCACTGCACGGACACTACACCCGGCTACTTAATTAGGAGTCAGCGGATGTTATTGACGTGGGTCTGCCCTGGTCGATTTTAAGTGTTGTTGCCGCAATGAATTGTGGGACGGCAGTATCTCATTTCCTTTATTAAAGGATGGTGCAGTGTGCCTTTCTGCTAAAGGAGATCAGAGAAGAAGCACCTTTCCATTACATTTAAAGACCTGGACCAGCTCCCGTCGTGGCTGCCACATGACAGCCGCCTCTCCTGCTTCCGTCCTCTTAACCAGAAACCAAAATGAATGACGGGAACGTGTCCGACGTACAACAACCTGCCGAAATCTGATCTCCCAGCTGTGACCACGAGGCAGGACCGCCACCCCCCCCTCGCCTCAACAGTCAACAATAGAAACATCTGTTGCCATAAGACAGTGTGTGACTGAGGAAACAATTCTTATTTTGTATTTGTACTTTTTACTCCCATATTTTGCATCAAACTATGTTTTTTTTTATTTAGTCAATACAGACTTTGACAAACTGTTTAAATCAGTGTGTTTAAACTTGACTGTGTGAATTCATCCAAACAAAGCCGAACTTGTAGCATCAGTACTTGTTTGTGCAGTAGTTGGGTTTTCTTGTACTGCTTGGGGTGATTTTAGTTCCACTCTCTCTTTGAGATCATTAAATGGCTCATGTCTGTGATGTTAACACACACCGAGTCCTGCATGTGCTCCAGCAGCTGGTCCCAAAGAGGCTGCACAAAAAAAAAAAAGCATTTTGTGTTCTTTCTGTTTGCCTTTTTAATATTTATCTCATATTCTGAACGTTTCATCACATATAAGAAATCATTCGATATGGGAGGAGATGCTTTTACTTTAAATGTTCCGATTCCTGAGCTCTGATGTGTAATAATGGTTAAATGTGGTTAACGGAGGTGATGGAGAACGTTACTTTCACTTTCAAGTTTAAACATCTGATCTTTGTCTTTATTTTGACCACCTCATCTAAACAGGTTTTATTCTTCTGTTGAGTTTCATGTAGAAAAGAGCCGACTTCACTTTTCTTTGAAGGATTCTATTGTTGTCAATTTTCACTGACACATGTTTAAAAACAATTAAATGTTTCACCAAATCAATGTTAGATATAGAGGGTAATATTATATTAATATTATATTATGAAGGAAGGAATTCAGCATTTAAGTAACAGCTCCATCAATTATCACCATTTTAACCACGTTTATAGGTGGGAAACTGTGGTTTGACCTACCGACATTAAGAAACAAGACATTTTCATTTCTTCTTCCCAACTTTGTTAAAAATACCACAAGTGCATCACTCATGAGCCCAGATGAATAAACGTCTACATGTATGTGTATGAGTGGTGAGGTTACCTCATGGCGTTCTTGAGGAGCTCGGGCAGGATGTAATCCAGAGGCAGCGGGATGAAGGGGAAGCGAGCCGCCACGTGTCCGTTGATCCGGACTCTGGGCGAGTTGCCGTACTGGTGCTCACACAGACGCCTGGTGGACAAGAGGAGCGTTTACACAAACGTACAGGATCTGATCCACCTGCACCTGCACCACCTAAAAACCTCCCCATCCCAGTAACAGAGGATTTCTCCTTGTGTTCACCAGCTGTACACACTGTCCCAAACAACAACAACAACAACAACAACAACAACAACAACAACAGATAACCAATTATCAGCCCACAAACTGTATTAACTTTCTCTGTAAACTTCCTTTTAAAGTCCGGAAAAGTGAGTTACTCTGAAAAGGTCATTGGATAAGATTACAGAAGGTAAACAGGAGCGATAGCTTCATAATATCATTCACAGCTCCGCGAGCTCCAAGAGGCACGATCCTGAGTTTATCAGCTGAAAACACACACGCACGCACGCGCACACACACACACACACACACACAGCTCTCACCTGGCGAAGTCCACCCACTTCTCGATGATTTTCTTGGGGGAGAGACGTCTGCATATCATCCCAACGAAATCAGGCTGAAACAAAAACAAAACAGACATTTTTATTTTTTTATTCAGTTACATTTATTTTAAAATAACTTTTAAACCCGAGCTTGAAATAACTGTCTCAAACTGTAGATTTAAAGTGACTGTGGCTGCTGGTTTATTCTCTCCTGTAGATCCTGTGATTTAATTCAGCTGCTGTTACACATTACAATGACATTTAAACTGCAACTTATTTGATGCTTCTTTACGGCTGAAAGTATTCCCCAACCTCTTCTTTGAGTAATGTTTGCAAAAGCTACAACAACCAGCTGTTTTAGGAAATGACTTACTAAGCTTTTTTAAAACAAGTCAAGTCACAGAGAGAGAGGAACCAAAATGACATCAGCCGTCCGAGATGTGTGGCAGGGAATTGTGACACTGTCCAGTGCTTTGAAAACAAACAGCCCTAACTCACTAACAACGGGTTTATAAACCGCGAGTCATAAAAACAGCCGGCCGTACGTTGTCTTCGTGCAGGGCGAGGTGGTGCGTGGCCAACATTCGGATTCCCAGACGAGAGCACAGCGTCGTATCCAGGAAGTTGCGGAGGATTATCTCATCCTGAAATAGAAAAAGAATAAAATAGTCAATTTTATAATATTTGAGTGTCAAGAGCCAAAACAACTCAAAAACACCAAAAGCAGCCAGCTGATGAAACTATAAAACTAAAATGTGGAAAACTAAAATAAATTCTATCAAAACCAGATTAGCAGGTTACACAGGCAACAGAATGAGAGATCTAATAAATAAATAAATAAAATAATTAATTAATTGATATAATAATTAATTAAGTCGAGGTTCGTAAAATTTAAGCACTTCCAGTGAACCAAAAATGTCCAGACTTTCAAAGCCTATAGTACCACATCTAAATTATTATTAGAAATGCAATTGTGAAAAATAAAGTTAACAGAATGTCTTTATACTCAATCAATGTATATTGATTATTATTTTACCAGCTGTTCATACTATCTTTGAGTGTTCTGATCGGGATTATTTAATGCTTCCTCATATCCAGAGTAAAATAACGTATTTCCAACCTTGAAAACATAACGGTTAAAATTAATCATTTTCCAGACTTTCAAGACTTTGTACGAAACCTGTAACGAAATGCCCCCAACAGATAAGGAGGTTATTATTACAAAATCATTAGTGGGCAGTCGTTCCCATGCGTGGTCCATCCTGCAGGTGGAGGTGCAGCTCTCACCTGCACGTGTCGGCGACACTCCCTGAAGCCCTGGGCCAGCATGGTGACCACGTCTTTGTGGTCGTCCAGCAGCTGCTGCACCAGCTTACAGAAACGAGCCTCCGTTTCCTGGTCCTTGATCTGTAACATCGAGGCACATTTCATACCAACCCATCTGTTCCTGTTTTTATTTTACCTTACTCCCCCATGTTTACCTGCCGTCTTTATAAATTCAGCATTGTGTATATTTACAGAGCACTAAATCCATCAGCACAACAACAGAGATGTGTTATTCACCACCCTGTTGCTTTGAGATCTTTTTTTTTTGTTAAATGTTCATTAATTATTCTCGTCTAGTTGCTTCTACTTAAAAGGCATAATCCCTCCCTTTTCTGTCTTTTATTGTGAAAAACCTGCACAAACAATGACGATCAAAAAGAGGAGGAGACTGTTGTTAATGATGGAATTAATGATGTGGAAATGTGCATTAAGTACATTACTGATACATTATAATTTACTGTGTGAACTTTTATAAAAGATAAAAGTTATTTATGCTTAGTTCTTACAACTTTTGACAAAACAATTCTCAACCCACATTTCTGTTCAAATATTAATCTTTGACTCCTGCTGGTGTTTCTTCCCAAACAGACTGGCATGGGTTCTTTTCTTTTTATTTTCCAAGTGGTGTGTTTTTTTTCTGAATTTGTTGTTGTGGAGTCTGTTTTTAGTATAAAACAGCCAGAGGGCAACTTTCCACATCACACTCATCGGTCTGAACGAGAGGACAAATGGCGCCTGAACTTCTGCAGAGCAGAATGGAAAAACATGTTCAGCAGGTCTGTCATTATCTGCAGCCTCACATGTAAGTAAGTAGCTAATGTTTATTCAGTACAGTGACCTAACTCAGGACCAAATGTCTCTTCGGACAAGAACCCAATGCAGTTAAAGAATTAAGTAAAGAGCTCATCCTGAATATTAAGTCATGTTTAAACCTGTAGCACCAACACGAGTGGCATCTGAGCAGCACAGTAAATTACATTTTGACTAATTATGTGCGGTCTCTCTGACTGCTGATCACCTTACAGCCACCCAGCACTAACACAAACACGCACACTTAAAAGGCTGCTCACCAACCGTGTGCATGGTTTCATGTGAATACAAATAGATCTCTTATCGCGGTTATGGTTTTCTGATGCACTACAAACAAAGTCTCAGCCTCATTAGAGGTCACGACAAATGTTTTATTTACATAGTTCACTTAACGAAGCTATTTTCTATTTCGCTTATTACTTCAATATAAAGGACAAATCGTTGTATAGATGTCATACAAAAACAATGAAGCGGATAAATGAGCGGATAACATCATTTTTAACACAATATTTCATGCATCCATCATTATTATAGCAGTGTACAGCATATTAGGGTAATGTTCAGAGAGAAAGTGATAATGTTATCTGTTACACTTTAAAGACTTATTAATCAGCAGATGGATGGACTGCTGATGAAACCAACCTGAGGGCCGGCCCAGCTGAGCAAACTGAGGACTGTCTGAAGTCTCCAAAGAACTTACATGGAAAAACAATCTTCTTCCAAGAGTGCTGCTGTAAATAATTCTAATATAAAAGGTTATAACAACCGTAAATTAATACCTTAGTCGGGGGTTTGAGGTGAGACCAAATCAGGAATTTGAAGACTTTACTCTGTGCTTTTTAATCACTAGATTGAATCTACTGGGGTACGGGTTACATTACAGTTGGTGCTGAACAGCACAACCAATCCTGGAGCTGCTTCTTGAAGGCCAATCGAAAGTCTTGACAGCAACTGTTCACACTTCCTGTTTACGAATATAAGCAAAGCCGCTCCCTCAGAAATGAAGAACATGAACTTATGACCCTGTGTTTCCTGTTTTGTGTGTGTGTGTGTGTGTATATATATGTGTGTGTGTGTGTGTGTGTGTGTGTGTGAGAGAGAGACACTCACCGGGGCAAAGTCGCTGAGCATGTGGTAGGCTCTGATATACAGTTCATGCTGTAAGAAAGAAGAAGAGACGCGGAGGCTGTAGTTAGACTGATTCTCTGTGGTTGTCCATACACAGCATCACACCACCAACACCGGCCCCTCACCAGCCCCACACCACCACTGACAGGCCAACATGTGGCTTACATTTCAGGATGCTCCTATGTGATAAATCCCCTGTGTTACCAACAAAGTTGCACAACTCCTCAACCAAAAAAAAAAAAGCATTGTTCCTCAATTAAACTCAAGTTTAAATGACTGGACTACATCAACCTTGAATTCCTAATCTGGATGTGTATCAGTTTAAAACTCAAAAAAGTATTGTTTTCCTTTTGATAATAGCAGACAAAGTGAGTACAGCCACCCTGACCTACATTACAACTGGTAGCATACAAAAGGAGCTGCGCTTTATGTAATCGGCACAGAGGAGCTCCGTGGCATCAGAAAGGAAGGAATCTGGGTGAAAGTTCATCAGCAGCGAGACATGCAGAGACGGCAGGGAGAGAAAAAACCTGAGAACAATGTTCCCACGTGGACGTCACATGGAGACAAAAAGAAATGACTAACTGAAAATGAAAAAACATGAAGCATAATATATAAAATATAAGTATTATATTGTATGTGACACGGAGGTGAGCTGTTGTACAGCAGTGGTGAACGTGAGGAATGAGTGTGTTGGAACGTCTCTAGGTTTTAAGTAATGACAGTCCCAGCCTTGACTGATCCTGCTAGCATCTCTGACGCTGCTGCTGCTCCAGCAGAACACAGCACAGCAGACGGCCACAGACTGGTAGAAGATCTCCATCACGGCGCTGGATACGCTGGAAGATCTGAGCGTCCTGAGGAAAGAGAGCCTGCTCATCCTCTTCTTGTACACAGCATCAGTGTTGGTCCTGTCTGTCAGTCTGCTGTTCAAGTGGACACCCAAGTACTTGTGGTGCTTAACAGTACCGACCTCCTCACCGGCAACACTGTGTCTCCTTGCCCAAGGACACTTCGACATCGAGGGAGGAGCTGGGGATCGAACCTCCAACCCTGGGATTAGCGGAAAACCTGATCTACTTTCCCACTGGGAAACAATGGAGGCGGCAGCGAGGCTAACCACTCGCTGTGTGAAAGCACCGTAACAACCATAACCTCCGTTCATTCAATGCTCAGCCATGATTCTCCTGTGCAGCGTCCCAGTTGTTTTTTCTTATTATAGAATCTGCAACAGTGTGTGGCTCCATACTGTGCAGTGCTGTGTGTGTGTGTGTGTGTGTGTGTGTTTGTTGAGGATTGTGTTCTTACCACTTGCAGAATGGTGGGGTTGCAACCAATGATGAAGGGCAAACTACGGAAGCCCTTGATGCGATGGGCGATTCGTACAGGTAGCTCCTTGTGTAGGTACTTTGCACTGCTCTGAGATCACACACACACACAGAGAAAAAGCAAGTGAGTGAGGAGTCACAGTGATCACAGAGCTTCTCATTAAACACACACTTGATGTGGGTAAAATATTTACCAAGATGTGGTGTCCATCAGGAGACTTCCCAGAGTACAGCAGGGTTGCTAAAGTCAGTCGCACTGAGGCCTGGGCAGACATTAACACGTACAGTCACAAACACATTTACAGTCAGAACTGCAGGTCAACTTGAACTTCATTACGAAAGAAACAGCTGTAAAAGTCTGGAAAACATTTCCTGAGCAACACATTTAGAAATAACTAGGCCTGAGTACCGTGTCACAGCTTTTAATACGACATAGCTCAGTTTCAGCATTGATACCAGAAACTTTACTTTTAGGAATATGAATGTTTTTCTATTTTAAAAAAAGCTGTACAATAACTTTGCTTTAATAAAATACAGTCTAAATATGGAAAATTGTGATTTAGTTAGACAATCTGGCTAAAGAATAAGCAAGCAAGATTAAAAACATTTAAAAAAGGTTTCATGTCCTGCCCAACCAATAAAATCAGCTGATCATCGAATATTTCGGCCAATGTGTTTGGGATCATTTTGTTACAGTACCAACTCTACCAACACTCGAATATTAATATTGGTATCAGCAATGACTAAATTAAATCACTAGGCCAAATAAATATTTCAAAACCACCAAGTGCTGTGTACAACAATCTCCCCGGAGTTAGATGCACTATAATGTAAAACGTCTCAAATACAAACTGTACCGAGTGTTAAAAATGTGTAGCTGTTCTGAAAGTAAAGCTACAGGCAATAACGTCAAGGCTTATTTAGGTAAGCTAAGCTAGCACTGGCACTTTTGTTAGTGCTTGTTAAGACCCCATTTGCACCTTTGCATTATCAAGCTATCTGGAGATCTTGTCTGGATAAGGAAAGACGCATGTGAATAAAAGGTGTAAATACATGCAAACGCGTTGAGATAGGACCTCCTGTTAATACTAATCTCAAGTAAATGGAGCCTGAGCGGCACAGTTCGGTCAATAATGCTATGGTGCTGTGCTATTGTACTAAACATGTGCACAGTGTACAAGTGGAAGAGTTGAAATGGCCGTGGCTCCAGAGAGAAGGTCACCAAAAATATACTGATTCATTCTCACAGGGTCATGAACATCCGCAGCAAGGTCACTGTTTTGTGAGCCCCTCGCCCTCCTCCAGCCCCGGGTTGGGCACCACTGCACCAGGTTAATGTGTTGATCACAAGAAGAAAACTGCATCTGCCAGAGTTGTGGTTTTTGGAGATCGGTGGCTACAGACACACAGTTACACTCTGCAGTAGCTCCAGGCTCAAGGCTTTCCCAGAACCTTTTATTTTGTTTACAGCCCAGACATTTTTTCTATATTGGCTTTCAGCCAGTTCCACTGTATATAACTACACGATGTTTCATTTGTAGCTGACAATCTCTTATTAAGGTGGTGTCTAGTCCACAGGACCTCTAGTCTACAGCCAGGCCAGTGGGAAAAGAGCTCTTCATGTCCGACAGCACGTTTCCTTGAAAACAATACAAGTGCTGGTACATTTGTATCGATTCCAATTTCAGTTAATATTTCTCTATGTTTGCTTTACATTTTATTAGAGCTGGAAGACGAATATGACAGATATAGCTAAGGTTACCACAACGAGACTTGTCTTTGATAAGATAAACTATAAGATAAGTCTGTTCAACCCAGGAATCAATACACATTTAGACTGTGTGTAAATGAGTACACTAAAGGCTGGCAAAGCAGCCAGATCGGAAGCTAACTTTTCATACATTTGGTCCACCCGCATCGCTGCAAGTTGTTCAGTTGTTATAGTTTGACAGCTTTGTATTGGCAGCTTTTTGGCAGCATACGGTCAACATCAGTGACATTTTTTTTAAAAACACAGGGATTGCAACACGACGGCGCTAGCTAAATGTTTCTCACGAAGACCGTGACGCTGCATTCAAACCCTCAGGAGAAAATCAGTCAAGTAGCGGTAAGAGCAAAAGTAACGGGCTTGGCGGCTTTGGATAATTAAAAAAAAAAAAGTATTCTAATCGTAAACAGTCATCATCATAAACACCGTAATCTCATAAAGACAAAAAAAGTAGCTGATTGTGTTTTAACCTGATATGCGTTATGTCATCCATTTTGTTTATTTGGGAAAATAATTCATAAATGATCCACAGGTATCTCCTTGTTGGTGACAGCTTCCTACGAGTTGGGCAGAGAAGTCGAGGTCGATCCCTTCTCGAGCCCAGAGTAGTAACGTAACAAATGTAGCTATAAGCTTTGAAGCTAATGTGGCTCGACTATCCTGGTGGGAAAATGTCTCATTCACTGCCTTTTCAGTGTCCTTGAACGCAGCACAAGCCGTGCTAGCAGCTAGCATTACTCCGGCTAAAGCTAGCTTACGCGCTCGTTGCCACAGTACGACCGGCAGAATAGTCACATTATTACCTTTTCTGCAGAAACGTCAATGGCGGACTGGTTGTAAAAGGAAGTGACAGTCTTCGACCGTTCTCTCGCCATCTCTGAAAAGCCCTGCATCGAGGACGTGGACCGAAATCGGTGGCTCCCCGTGCTTGCCACCGGCAGCACTGTTTTGGTGATGGGGGCCAGCAAGAAGCTGCCGAGCCTCGGCCTGGCCCTGCAGGTGGCACCGCTCAGCATCTCCACCACTTTACCCGCCAGTCCCGGACGCATTTGGCGACGAGCTGTGTGTGTGTGTGTGAACAGAGACATCCTGTTCCCGTGCGAGCACTAAAGTCGAGGGTTGCTACGAGGCCATTAAAATCCCGTCGTAATGGTGCACACTGCACAAAGGCATGTATCTGAATACAGTAGAGAGAGGGTACAGAAAGGGCTTTGTACGCATTGGCCAGTTGCGGAGAGAGCCGGGGCGACGGGATGACAGCTAAACCAATCAGTCAGCCAGAGGCGGGGCGGAAACGCACGCACATGGACGCACGCGCGCCCATACACACACACACACACACACATTACTGTACTGTACTGTACGGAGGGATCTGCGGACAGACAGAACAGCAACATATGTGAATCTGTACTCTCTTACTCATAATCCGTGCCCGCGGATTTGTAAACAGTGCGCACCGTTGCACAATCCCTGCGCACGGATTTGTAAACGGAGAATACAGATTTACACATGGTTGCTGTTTTTTTCTCAGATGACCCCCGGGGGGTGGGCTGCAGGCAAGGTCGGTAAACAACAGTAGCCGACTTGTGGCGGAAGGAGACAGGGTCGACACATTTCAAGATGCAGGTACACATGTATTTAAAAAAAAAAAAAAAAGTACAATGTGTAATAAAATGCATTTGGGTTCATTTTATTTACAGATTACATTATTATATTATACATATACACAACTATATATAATATATACAACTCTCAGAAACTCTCAAGTAGCAGGCACAGTCACATTGTTTATTCAGGCTGACAACAAGCCCTGCATCCATTGTTTGCCAAGTTCCCATTAAATAGTAAATGTCTGTTTAACCATGATCTCAGATAAAAACATAAAAACTTTTTTTTTTTAATTGATCAGGTAAGAACCAAGAACTATAAATTCCAGGAGACAACAAATAAATTTGACAACTGGATCGTTTCATTTCAAAATATAAAAAAATGTTTAGTTGACACCAAACTGTTGAAAATCAAAGCATTTTTCAAGGAGTATATTCAAATATTAAGCATTTTCAAAAACTAGTTCAATTATTTTTGTCCACTTAAATTGATATCTTCAAACATCTTTACCTGTAATTCTTGCCGCTCACAGTTCGCTGTTATTCTTGGGATTAAAAATAAATGTCATGCTAATTGGTCCGTCTTTAAATAATTTAGGAGAGCTCCAGAGGTATTCGATCCTTACTCAGAAGTCTCCAGTAGATAGTTGTTGTCCACAGAGGTGACACACTCACACAGCAAGACAAAGAACAATCTGTGTTGTACTTGTTCATGATATGAAATAACTTGACATCTGTCTACCTGAATGATAAAAAGCACAATTATATTTAACAAAGAAAATTAAACTCACTCTAAATATATGAACTGTCCAAAGAAATGTTATTTAAAAATATATATATATATATATTTATATATATATATATATTTATTTAAAAAAAGAGAGGGAATAATCAAAGTGTAAATGAAAGAGATTTAATTAATAAAACTCCATACAGCCGAGGCGTCCTGGTAGATGCATAGTATACGTCCCGGGTCGGATTCACCCAGAGACCTTGTAACATAGTAAAATGGACAAATAAAGTCCTTTCATCCCACAACTTCATGCATGTAAGAATGAAAGTTTTTTTTTTTTTTTGCAGTAATTTGTTTTATTAAAGATCAAGATATTTGTACAACTTCACATAGATACAGTACAAATACTGTATGTTTACACAGTAGGAAGAAACACACTGTACTGCAGTCAGTTGCCTCTTTACTCCTCACAGCAGCAGTGACCTGAGCGAGGGGTGTTTGCATCCCTTAATGTTATCAGAACATTGCACAGTTGCAATAAACAGCAAGGTCCAAAGACATGGCCTTAAAATAACAGACACAGTTCACTCACATACGATTATTCACATCAAATGCGTACATTTGTCCACTGACTTTGTGAACATCTGTTGGTGAAACCTGCATTCATTGTTTTTTGTCGTCACTCGGGGCAGCACCAAAAGCTGTCAACACATTCCTGACATTTTCTTCATCACCAACATTATTTGGAGTTGTGTCTCGAACACCTGAGGAACATTAACCTGCAGCTTTTTTACTACAGTCGAGTAGAAATTAATTTAAAAAGCAAGCACACAAGTGAAATTATACTCGCACCACGAGATGAAACGGTGCCACGGAATCAATTAAAACCAGACTAATGGGACTATAAAACAAATTTTTAAATGAAATGCCTGAAGACAATCACTTCATTTTCAGCCCATGTTGCATTATTATAATTATGTAGACTTAAATATAGTTGTTATGGTCGGTTGCCAATGTTTGCACGTTCTTTTTTATGACCAATTTCCACTAAGTTATTCCATTTAATAATTTACCTCATCATTTGTGAAATTATATGCTGGATCTGTTCTGATTAATATCTCCATTAAAAAAACTAAAACAATCGGCAGATCTCTTCCCCTGGCTCGTGACTATTCCCAACAGCAGCACCTTTAGGTTTATCAGTTTAAAATTCTGCAAATTAAAGCCTTTTAATTTTATGGTAAATATGAAGAAAACTGTGTTTGCATTCCTTCAATGTGTCTGGCTGTTACTTGCTCAGACAGATCATGCTGCCACATCAGCATAAAAGTTACTTTCCCCAAACAAGCTATGAAGAAAAATCACACACACACACATCTCTCTCTCAGATAGGATCACTTCAGTTGCTCTGTTAACAGAGTTGGTTGGTTATAAGACACAACCTGTATGGAGGTTTACTCTGACGTTTAAAACGAGGTAATTTTCCATCAATACTTAATTTGACGTCTTACCACAAATACCAGCGCTTGGTACACTCACAGCAGTTTTTTCTCCAGTAAAACCCCCAAAATTAAGGGTTTGCGTCAAAACACTTGAAGATTGGTGAGTCGCAGCCTCGCATCGGCCCGTGTTGCTCAGGCGGACTCTTCTCTCTTCCACACGATCACCATATTCTTGTCACTGAGGGCCACCAGGAAGTGGAGCTCAGGGTCCATTGCTACGCTGTTGATGGAGGGGCCCTCTACCTGGCCGAGGCCTTTCCTTACCGGGGCCGGCCACTCCAACACCTGGAGAAAACAAAGAACATGTTAGTGGCTGAGTGGTATTTGATCATATGATTTTCACTGGATGGCTCTGAGGTGTTACCACGTTAATCCTCTGTGGGTAAATGATCCTGATTTCATCTTCAGGGTGAAAGAATGAAATAAACTTATCAAATCTTGAAAAGATTTTTTCATTGATCTGATCATTTATCTGATTGAAAAACAAGGATTTACAAACTTGTTTTTTGTTTACCTGCATAATTCATTAAGTTGGATGGTGAAAGTGTACATTTATAACAGTATAACTAAGAAGCCAGAGTCATCAAGAGTGAGTCCCTCAGAAAAAGCCACAGAGCTCACTACATGAAGGAGATGACTGCTGAGACAAACAACAAACACAAGCAGGCAGACAAGTTGTAAACAGTTTGGCCTCTAGATGTTTAGAAAATCATCCCTTATTGTACAAGAAAACAAAGTAATTAAACCAGAGAGTGTGTCTGTAAACTGTAACAGATAAGAGTTTTACGGTTTTCTGCTCCAAATGCCTTATTAAGTAATTTAGCTGCCCCGTGAGTTCGTTTACAAGCGGTCTGTGTATAGAGAAACATTCAAACCTACGTGTCCCCCTACAATATGTTATGAAAACAGTTTTAAATTAAAGGGACATAAGGAGAGAAGGGATACCTCAGTGGGCTGTATGGGTTCCCCAGTATGGGAAATGTTTTTCTGCAAGTTGGCGACGTGGTATGTCCACAGCCTGCCTTTGTCGTCACCACACACTATGTAGGCTTGGTCTAAAGAGAGAGGAATGAAAACACACACACACACACACACACACACACACACACACACACACACACACACACACACACACATATAATCAAACACAAATCTCGTGTTTGACGTTGGACTGAAGTGGAACAAATAAACTGGAAAAGCAGCTTGAAGAGTTCTTGTGTCTCTCTGCTGACACTTGACAGTGATGTCACACTGAAGAGTGAACAAATACTAATTTACACACAAACAGCCAGAGTTCAATAATAGGTTTGTTTGTACTGAGCACTACACCTCGTTATTCTGGGCCATAACTCAAACCAAAGCAAACAGGTGATCTGAAACTGCAACAAGTTAATGGTCCATACTGTCAGACGTTTTAAACATCACTTACTCATGACAGATTTCAGATAATTTCATTTCCCCATACCAAAGGTCACACTATATTCATGTAAACTGAAGCGTAATCATTAACAAACAAACTCGGACTTACCAGGACACGTGTTGAGAGCCAGGTAGGGGATCTCCGTGCTGGCCCACTGCAGCTCAGCCAGAACCACGGCACACACAGACTGGCTCTTCTTGTCAGGCCGCTGAGCCCTGGTCCTGCTCCAGCTCCACAAGTAAATGGAAGCATGCATGTAGTTCTTGGAGGCTAGAGGACCACAATGACCCGCAAGTGCAAAAAGAAGGGGAAAAAAAGAGAACATTGAGAACACGTGGGAATAAGGGAGAGCGGGAGGTTTTCTTAGAATTTTAACTTAAGGATCTTAAAGCATCTTGAATCTGATTTAATGTCAATTTGACTCTGAAATCAAAGTAACACAGTGGACATAATCGTCGTAATTCTGACTTATTAGACCCAAAACGATGTGTATGCAAACATCAGCACAAGCAACAACACTAACATTTAAGCACCTTAAGGAGCCTCAAGTTACCAAATACATGTTAATGTGTGGACGGCAATACTAGAAGGGGACTAACATGTCATAACTGTAGCGCCATCAAGTGGGCTGCTACAGTAATAATTAGTGAGTACATTAGCATAATTGACCAATTTCCATATTTAGCATTAGATATATAAAACACAATGTGTACATGTGTAAAACCATGTCCTCAGCATCACAATATTTATATCAGACTGCATTATTATTGAATCATATCTGCCTCCAACTTGATAAAATGTCTGACTGTCAATACAGCCGCACTACTGCTTTTACAGCCAAAATTATTGTTTTATTGTTAGTAGTAAATCAGACTGCAGGAGTGTAGTAGTAGTAGTGTAGGAGCTTCACTTACCCACTATGTCATCAGTAAGAAAACTCAGGCCATCAATGGTGTGATAGTCATTGTCTTTGTCTTCCTTCTTGTATATGGGGAAAGTTATCTCCATTTCTTTAGACCTACTGCAAAAAAAACCAACAACACTACATTCTACCGACTGGTCCACGTGTGTGACTTAACACGACGTACGCACACGCTGTGTGGAAGCTTTACCTCTTTGTGGTGGTGCTGGTGCCGAGTTGTGTGTTGTAGCAGTGCAGGCCGTCCTCGCAGGCAGTCAGGAGGTGCGAGCTGGTGGAAGTGGGGGGGAGGCAGATGTGCAGAGGGGTGGCACTGATCTCCAACACCAACAGCTGACTGCGAGGGACAAACGAAATATCCTCAACATCAAAACCTGAACCTCTGCTCTCCCCTGCTGCAACCCAACACGTCACGTGCAAATGTGCAGCGGAGAATTTGAATTTGAGCAGATACAGTTGGTTAATACAATGAACATCAAGTACGGCCTAAAAAGGCATTTGTTTATTGTTTAGAATGCACAAAACATGCATTTTATCAGAAATAGCTAAAAGTTCCTCTTCCTCTGCAGTCCCTGTGTGGAGGTTACTGATGATGTGCAGGTGACAGAGCTAAGAGATCAACACCCCGAAACAAACTACAAAACACTAAATTTCCACCATGGAGCACATGATCAACAATCTCACATCATATGTTGAGCGTCATGGGAATATATATTGACCTGTTGTTAGTGCAAGCTAAAGAAACACTAAATAGACCAAGTTGTGTTAAAATTACAATACAAAAAAGAGGAGGGGACAATCTTCACAATTCTGATGACAATTGTCGCGAGGTATAAAAGTGACTCGTCCAAGCAGAAACACTCACACAGCTTTGAAGTTGTACTGGCTGTCCACTCCACCGATGTCCCACATCACTATCTTGTTATCGTACGATCCAGCTGCAAGAGAACAGGCGAACTGATGAGACCACACACCGAAGAGAATCAGGTGATTTCAGTCATATCAAACAGTGAAGTTCCATTCAAATCCTCAACAGGTGAAGACAGCAGCACCAGACTGGTAACAATGGCTATTTAAGCAGATTTCTCCGTAACCATGTCTGATGTTGGACCTTGAAAACAATCAGAACTTGTAATGAAGGTCGCATATCTGTAAGGACTGTGACTCACTGAAGAGGAAGTTCCCCTTGTGGTGGTTGAAGCGCAGGACCGACAGCGCCTTGCGGCTGGCTCGGAACTCCCCGTAGGCCACGTTGTTTCTGGGGTGGAGCAGTTTGACCAATCCTCTCTTGCCACCCGCTGCTAAGATGCTGCAGTGTTGGGCCGAGGCCGCGCCTCCCCTGGACATCAACACCGTGGACCAGGCCAGCGAGAAGAACTCCTGAGGACCAGAAACAAACGACTCTTGTTTACATTAAGATACAAATAACTCGGTGTCATTAGGTCACGTTTTTAAATCACACCTGCCACAAAATCAATACCGCCGAATGTAAATATGAAACCCTAAACTGATCCATGAAGCGTGTTAACGTCAACAGAAGACCTGTTAAAGTACACGAGCACATGAGCAAAGTCAAACATCTAGCAGACGTTTTCCCTGTACTTAAGAATTTTGTAATTAGAAATACAATTAACTTTAATTAAAAATGTCTTCTGTGTGAGCGAACGCAGACGTCTGCACACCGTTATTGTGGGCGTAGAAAAATGAACGGAGCAAACCTCGCCAGGAACTTTGTACTTCTTCATCACCATTCCCGTTTCACAGTCAATCACACAGAGAGAGTCTCCACCACACGTAGCGACCAATCGGCTTCCTCCACCAGCGCCTGATAAAACAGGAAAAGAGATGAAGCTAAATAAAATCTATTTACAAATGTATAGTCTTTCATTTTAATAATCTTATTATTTTGTTGAGGGAACTACTTTTTTTAATTGTGTGGAACAGTACCAGTGGAATCTGGCAGCGGCTGGAAAGCACAGGCCCACAGCTGGGTAGAGAAGTCCTCTGAGCTGTCCTGTTTACTGTGACACTGGAGGACGTGGAGAGGCTTCAGATGCACCGGCTGCTGGAGGAAACACGGACAGAGAGGAAGGTGGAGGGGGGCGAGGCAGCAGAGTGGAGGGCAAGAAGGGGCTTTAGTGACGAACTCTGTGAGGCTTTGAGCTAAATGCTAACATGCTCAACGTCAGCGGGAATAATGTTTCCATGTTTACCAACTTAGCTTAGCGTGTTAGCATGCTAAAACTTTGCTAATTAGAGCTGCTGAAGTTGATTCCATGAGTTGTGCGGGTATTTGACCTGACGGTGGCGCTAGACGATAAGCTAACGGATCACCAGATAATTTACAATCCACCCTGAGGAGAACGTGAATCTCTGTACCAGATTTTATGGCAATCCATGCAAAAGTTGTTGAGATATGAGACTGATATAAAATACACTTTTTAATAAGTGTTGTGTTTGAATCGTTCACAGAAAACACTAGAAGTTTGATGAGAATCTGGCCAGTAGAGCTAAAGTGGACCAGGTTTAACACCACACAGACAGAGGGTAACATTTGCACATCCCTCGCAGCTTTTCTTTAAAAACAGATGCTTTTGTAGTCAAACAATCTTTGATGACGTTAGGTATTTAATATCTGTATTTACATTACCTGTGTCTTGCTGCAGCTCGTTGTTGTGGGCAGCGTGTCAGCAGCTCTCGGCAGCTCTGCGGCTTTAGAATCTCTCTTGCTTACTTCGTCCTTCTGTTTAATCTGAGCGCCGTCCTCTTTGGTTTGAAGCACTTTGGAGCCCCTCCTTGGTGTCTCCGACCTCGTCTGTCCCCTGGTGGGGGTAGAGGGAGGCTGGCCGGTCTTGCGGGGGCTCATCCTGACGCCGTTGGTCTGGGTCAGCGTCTGAGGTTTGAGGCGGAGGCTGGATTTGCGAGGACTATCTTCAGCTGAGGATGCTGGGAGATCTGTGCGCAGCTTTTTGCGAGGTGTCAGCCTCACGCTGGTGTCCATCACTAATACTGATGCACTTTGTTTCCTCTTGGTAGGCATTGAGACATCCTGAAAAGAAGCACGTACACACAGTGTGAATTTTAAAACAACTCCAGCACTAATCATTTATAACAACATACTGAATTTACTTTATTACCCTAAGACCATATTATACCACTAATATACTTTAAATACAATAAACAAGGACATTCACAAAACCATCACATTATAAACAGTGGTGCTGGATTACATCCTGATTTACAGCCCAGTTCATTGTAAAACTCCTGATTAGATCCACACTGAACTCCAGTTACAGGCTGATAAGCTCCTGTAGTGGAAAAGGCCCGAGCTTAACATGTAGAGATCGTCATCTGTTGTTGCAAACGTTTAAATGCGCATAAAAATGTGATGCTGCTTTTTAGAGTGACTGTATGGTTTCAGAATCACAAAGACCACCCGGCTGAATTTGTTCCAGACAGCGTGTCAAAGCACGTCATCCTTTAAAATCTTACGCCGTTCTCTTTAGTGTCGGTAGCCTCCCTGCTCTCCGCTTCTTCCTTTGGTTGGGTCAGAGAGCACAGATACTCCTTAGCCATGATCTCCACCTAAGAACCAAGGAGACAAAAGAGACGGATACTAAAAATGACACATGGCAACACAAACAGAAGGGGGGAGGGAGGCAGAATTTCTCCAACATCCTGAACTTACCCTCCATTTTGTGAAGTCGCTGACTGAACTTGGCCCAAATTTGACCTGCTGACGGGCGGTGCTGACAAAGGTCGTCTCCAAGGCGGACATTTTCTGTGGTGTAATGGGATCTGGGAGACAGAAGCTCTTCTCCCAAACTGCAATTATCTGAAATAACCAAACACAGCTTCAAATAAAATGGCGCTTAGAGCAGACACTATGGAGACACTGTAACCAAACTGGCAGTGCGAGACCATTATTAACCAATGACTTAGTATCGAACAGGATACCGGATCACTGACAGAACAGTGTTGATATTAGAAAATAAGGCAAAATAAGTAGCAGTTTCATACCCTGGTCCTCAGGTTCTCGCTGTAGACGAAGCGTAAGTGGTTGGCAGTAGTGGTGACATCTTTACCGTTGTAAATCCGCAGGTTGGGCAACAACACCATCAGCTTGTAATTATCACTCACCTGACGAAGAAAAGCAACATAACAAATCAAGACCCGGTGAGGTGTCATTTTATTTTGAAAGGCCAAAACTAAAAATAATAGTAATGTATGATAGAAATGTGCATAAATCTGTGGACTATAAGCAACCACGGTGCCACTAGCCATGTCCTCACAGTGATATAAAGATTGTCCTCCATCTTGAGCTCTTCCAGGCTGCTTAGAGACTTCAGAGTGGTAACGTCCTCCATCTGGTTGTTGCTGAGGTCCAGGTAGCGAAGCGCGGGCAGCTCCAGGTTCTTGGGGAACTCCTGCAATCTGTTGCCAGACAGATCCCACCGCTCCAGCAACTGGAGGCGGGACAGCAGCCTGACCGGCAAGTCCTGAAGCTTCAGCGTCAGTTTAGACAGACTGAACAGAAGAAAGCTTTACGTCAGTGTTTCCACATGGTGGGAAATCAAACTAAACATGAAGTTATTTAATGACATCACCTCAGAAGAATTTACTTTAAAATTGGAGTAAACTACAGCTTATCGTGAGCCGTCGCCTACAAAACAAACAATCTTCAGGAGAATAAAACCATGCGTACTTCAGCGTCTGGATTTGCTCCAGTTTGTTGGTTTCTGGAGAGCCTTTCTCCAGAAGAAGTTTCTCAGTTATTTTCTCCATTGATTATCTGCAAAAAAGTCCACAATTCAAACAATAAGATCAGAATCAGAACCAGATTTATTGCCAAGTAGGTTTACACATACACGGAATTTGTTTTGGTGCGTGGGTGCCAACAGAACAAACAATGCGCACCAACACACCGAGGCAGCCATCTGCGGCGCCATCTTGATCTTCTACCAGAGAATCAACCGTAGAGCAAGAATGGAGTATTAATTATTAAAACTAATACACTATACATTTAATATTATTAATTATACAGTAATCAGTGGATAGCATTACAATTTCTTTCAGCCACAGTGATCCTGGAGTTGATGTTTAGACTCAATATCTTTGTTTACTACTACCACATGGAGAGGCCTTTGACTTCTCTGCTTGTTTGCTTACATGCTTGTATGTGTATTCAGTCGCAGCACGCTGTTTTAAGGCATTCCACTCAGGTTAGTAGTGTACTGTGGAATCTGCTTATTGTTTGTGAGTTATTGTGACAATAAATATACTTAAGATCGACCACACAACAATTTGTAATTGTATTTGGCAACTTCAGAACCTTCATTACTGGAGTATGGGTTTAAAGCAACCTGGTCAAATGCAGCCTAGTTCTACCTGGTCGGAGTGTTTTCCTTTGTACGGGCATGCGCGGTACATTACATGGGGTCCTCTGCTGTGGCCCCCATTTCATTGTTTACTTAACATACAAATCTTACATAGAAATTCCGTTTTATGAATGAAATGTTTCTCGCAATGGAAGCACACGTTTAATGTGGGTTCACATTAGAAAGACACCACAGAGAAGAGACCATTTACCTGAGGATGATCATAGACAATAACAAAACAACGCTCACAGTTTCAGCCACACCTGTAGGTTTCGTACCCCGAACAACACTAGCTTTTCAGATGCATTGTGTCTCACCTTTAAAATATCTGTATCTATATATGTATAAAAAAGCTCGACAGATGTTTTTCTTATAAACAAAACAGGTTAGCTAGCCACGTTGGAAGCACCGCCTGCTATTTCTGTCTCAACATACTAATAAGTTAACATTATAGACAATAAACCTCTTATTCTTGAGTTTTAGTGCACATTCCAATCGTTTATCTTCTATAAGAAAACATTAGGGTTTGTGAATTTGTTAATATTCGTGGATAAAGTTACTCACCGTCACCGAGTCTTCAGCAGCTTCAGTGAATCCAGTACTTGTGTAGAAACTGAGCTTTCCCGGGGAAACTCGACGAAGCTTCCGGTGGGCGTGGTTTAAATGTTAATATATGGGTGTTTCAACCCTGAGCAGATCCTGACAGGCACAACCTATTTAATGCCCCGAGTACAATCTACAGTGAAAATAGATGGTTGGCCACAAAAAAAAGTGATTCCCAATTTGTAAGACTGACTGAAATGTGGTGTTTTATGCAGAACAAAGAATTAGAACAGCGTTATTAAAATATCTAAATTACCAGATTTTACGTTTCTTTCTAAGAAAACAAGAATAGCAATTCTGTAACATTATGTGAACATATATATCCCTATAGGCCTACTATTTATTATCTTTTCTTTTTTGTATGTTTTATAGATTATAGGTGCTGCTTGGATTAAATTCTATATGTTTATACCAGTAACAGGAAAAAGTATTTAGATATTTTTATAATAAAGTAAAAATAGCAATACAGTGTAAAAATACTCTGTAACAAGTAAAAGTCATGCATTGGAAATGTTACTTAAGTAAAACTACACAAGTATTAATATCATATCAAAATATACTCATTATGCAGAATGACTAATTTCAGAATCATATATTACTGGATTATAATTAGTGATGAGTGATTACTTTAATGTTGCAGCTGGTAAAGATGGGGCTAATTTTAATTAACTTATATACTACTTGGTAGCTTAACCAATAATAATATATCATAATTTACTAGTTGTTATATATTTTGTTTCAATAATCTACATCTGCAAAGTAACAATTCAAATCCAAAAATGTAGAAGAATAGAAGAATAAAGTATCATAAAATGGAAATACTCAAGTACAAGTATGTCAAAGTTGACTTAGTTACATTCCACCACTGAAAGCCTAATAAAAATCTCACCTCAACCTCACATGCAATTATCCCCACACATCAAGATTCTTATCAACAATAGCATCCACTCAACTGAGCTTCTTTTATGCAATATGTATACTATGTATAATACTGGATACACTCAGACCACTAATGTTCATTTGAACTGTTTACTTAGGATTTGAGGTTATATTGTTGTTAGTTGTTGTTAGTTAACTTTTATATTTGCTTGTGTTCTGTTTTTAACTTATGCTGTTTTTACCTCTCATATACCTTAAGTGTTAGAAATGACAAATAAATCTAAACTTGAAACTTTATATTGATCATACAGTTTCTGGTGAGACCACGCGCGTCGTTAGATGGCGCTGTTGGTGTATTTCAACAGGTTCGCCACCTACTTCACAACACCAGAAGAAGATGCGGGACGATGGCTCACGATAACAGTGACGGTGCTACTTCCTGTGCTTGTAAAGGCATTCGTCAGTGTCTCATGTGTGAAAAGTTTAAGAAAAAAAGACAAGTGGAGGCGAATGGGCCAAAGGTAAACATATCTGACTGAAAACTGTTTTTTACATAGTTTATATCGGCAGGAAACGGACGTAGCTGCTGATAGCATAACTCACATTCATCTACGGGAGCCCTCACAGGACATTCCGTCCTCTGTCAAAAAGTGACCGGTCACAGTTTCTCGGTATAACATGATACTTTTAAATAGTATTTTACGTTACGTATCTCTGTGACCAGCCTTTCTCGTTATAACAAGATACATTGCAGCCTATAGTACATACTACTACCACTTGTATAGTAGTTTAATTATAGAAGTTCTGCGTGTGCAGAAGGGCCACATATATTTTCCACTGTTATTGTATTTTAGTATATGTCCACCTTCATACTGGTAGTTATGTGTATCCACCAGAAAGTATCTTTGTTTCTCTGTCTGTATTCTGCACACGTATCTCTGCTTGACTGGTTGGTACTGCACTTCTGGAGTGAAGTGACTTATGTTAGGCTGTGCCATGTTTGTAGACCTGACGTTATTATTTTTTATTTTTTCCCATGAAGATTGTGCATCATTTCCTCTACGACCCTGAGACGAGCCGTGCCATTTGCAAAGATGACGAGGCTGCGACCTCCTTCCCCTTTCCTGGTATCTTGCTGTGGGAGGACTTCATATCAGAAGAGGAGGAGAAAAGGCTGACAAGCACGATGGACCAGGATGTGTGGAATGACTCCCAGTCTGGACGACGGAAACAGGTTATTTGGAACATGTGCAGTTTCTGAATGTCATTAGCATGCACAGACAACATGACCAAGGCCAAACCATGTCTGTTTGTCTTAGTAGCTTCCCAATAACAAGATAACATTATGTGAGAACAAGGCCTTGAGGACAAGAGTCACATAGTTTCACAAGTAGCTGGTTTATTGGACACAGCGTTACAAACCTGCCATATTGGGTTTGAGCAGTGATACCTTTTAATACTTGTAAACTTGTTTTGCACCCAACTGATTCCAATGTAACATGTTAAGCAAGATTGTCTGCACTGTACCATAATTTACCTCCTCTGATCTTCATACCAGTTAAACATACAAATAACAGATTTTCAGCACGACTCCATGATATGGTCAACTTCATTCTGTGAAACTGCATTTGTATCGAAATTCTCTCCAAATTATTGGTAGTTTGCCACAATTTATATGCTTTTTATTTATGGTGTTTGCAGATATTCTGGCTGATATTAGTCGAACATGTAAGAATTATAAATGTATGTGTAATTTTATATTACTATATTAATATATTATATTATATATTATATTATATTCTGATCAAATAAACTTTTCTCTTACTATTGCAGGATTTTGGCCCAAAAGTTAACTTCAAGAAAAGGAAAGTGCGTCAAGGTGGCTTTAGTGGACTCCCTGCTTTGAGCCAAAAACTAGTTGTCCGAATGCAACAAGAGTCAAGTCTAGCAGGATTTCGGCCAGTGGAGCAGTGCAATCTGGATTACTATCCTCAGCGAGGCTCTGCCATTGATCCACACCTAGACGACACCTGGCTGTGGGGGGAACGCCTGGTCACCATCAACATGTTGTCAAGCACCATGCTCACCATGTCCCTTGAACAGGGCCTGCCAGAGTTGGGACTAGCAGACGAAGTCCACGTAGCTGTGCATCTTCCTCGCAGATCTTTAGTGGTGTTGCACGGCGAGGCTCGGCACAGATGGAAGCACGCCATTCAGAGAGAGGATGTTCACGAACGCAGAGTTTGCAGCACCTACAGAGAGCTGTCTGCAGAGTTCCTACCTGGAGGGCAGCAGGCAGAGCTGGGAGCTCAGCTGTTGAACATTGCTTTGAGCTTCCAAGGAACTCCAATATAGACTAATCTAATGATGCAGAGCTGTACTACCAGAGGTGGGGGTTCAGACTCCTTGGACATGTCTGCGGCTTTGACATTTTGACTAAAAAGAAGAAGGCCACACTTCTTGGCTGCATATGTTGTAGCCCATGAAATGCAACAATCTTGGGACCCTGCTGTGATGTATTTTGTCTTGAATTGCAGACTTAAAAAGTGGACTCACCTCTGGTCCTGTGGCTGTGTGACTCAGTTGGCCCCAACTAATATTGCAGCTTTAATTGTGTCTGTCAAAATCTGTCTACGGCAATTTGTCAACAATGCTCCTGAGACTCGATGCACTGATTAGTCAAAGTTATGCACCTTAAATAGTTGAATGAAAATTGAAAATTAGACCAAAATGTAATTGTTTGTTCCCACCAAACCATTGTGGAGCCATTTACCAGTAATGCCATCAGACTCATTGTAACTTATGTTGCTGGGCTTTGCTGTCTCCCATAGTGTCAATCCTGATACCACCACCAAATGGTGCCAACATCATTTTCATATCATATGCATAGAGGCTTTAATGAAGTATTTTATTAATTTGTACAAGACTCTCTACATCCTCTATAAACGGCTAATATGATGATAAAAACAAAAAATTTGTTGACTTGATAAATTAAAATTCAATTTTTTTTCATCAATTAGAATGATATAAAATGCAGTAATTACATGGTGTTTTTCGAGGTTACAGACCTACTGTGCCCTTCATGCTATTGTTGTTAGTCACCTGAATGTGCAGTTGATACCACATACAGAAACATATTTTAAAAAATGTATTATTGGTTAAATTCAGAATATATATATAATGTACTGGTTACCAGTCTTCAAATCTCTAATGCATGAAAATGGAATTAAAACAAAAACTCTCAGAGCCGCAAAACAAAATCAAAAGATCTGTCACTTCAATCCAAAACTTAAATTTTGGGATATTTGGGGCTAGAAACATATGCAGATGGAGGCCTTGTCTTTAGAAAACTGTATTTTCTCTAGACCTCAATCTTTTTTTAATTTTTTATCCCTGTCTTTAATTAAAAAGAAAACATTTTCTGCCATACACACTTTGCCTCACCTTGTTTTTTATGCAGAATGTGTATTTACGTTTCCTGCAGTTGACTGGAAACGGGTTTCACAGATTTCATCCCACAGGAGCCCTGTCTGCTGGCTCCAGCTGATCCGAGGTGGAGCTGCTAAGCCGCCGCAGTACAGAGAAGCATCATTGTAAAGAAGTGGCTGTTTATGTTGTTATGGAAATTGAGGTGTTAAAATGTTCAAGTACTTGTAAGTAAAATATTTATTGAAATATAAACGAATAGTGATTGTTGTGAAATATAAGTATATGTCTTTTAGTAGCATGAAAATCTCATGACAGGGTGTAAAGGATGAGTGAGGAGGTGAACATATATATGGCCATGTGCTCGATAAAAATGAGTGCTGTGTTTGTTGTTGTCCTATTGGTCAAGCTATAGCATAGGATACGGTGCTATGACAACACAAAGCACACATAGTTAAGAATAATGGATGGGTTTGTAATAGGAAGGAGTGAATATTGTGACTTGTTTTTATATATATGTTTGTGTGTGTGTGTGCAGGTTTTCTGATTGCCGCCACAATGTGTAAATCTTCATCCGCCCCTGCTGTGCTACTGCAGCTAACATGTTGTCCAACACACCTTTAAAGGGCCAAACCAGAGTTTTGGAATCATGATTTAGCTGCAGACTTTAAAAGTGACTATTTTTTAATTCATGATATGGTGTTTTAAATCTCTCAATTCAATCTCTACCTCCCGTGCTGCCATTGCTTTTCATTCATCTCACTAAAACTAAAACTGTAAAATGTTGGCATATCAATTAGCTTATTAGTAGCAGCATAAGTATACTTGATTCTCTTAATGCAGGACTTTATCTTGCATTGGAGTATTTTAAGATTCTAGTATTGCTACTTGCAGTTTAGTAAAAGTGCACAGGTTTATTCGACACAGTATTTTCAATCGCTGTTTTGCATGCTCGTTGACCGTACCTTTATTTTGAAGGGTGCAGCCGGACATCCGTGTTTACCCTTAACTGCTGGCTTGTCGTTGGCTGGAAACTGCTGCACAACCTGTTTGTTGATCGCTCTATATGGCTCATTAACACCCTAAATTTATTATAAGCCGGGTTGATTTCTCAGGGGGCTTTAACTTGCCGTCGCCAAGAAGAGATAGCTAAGTGTCAGGCAGCAGACACAGCAACACAACGAGTATGTCCTAAGCTTGTATTTGGCGACGGAATTAAACTAAGAGAGGCTTTTCAAATGTAGCTTGTTAGCTAGCTCCGTCGCGTACAGTGTACACACAGCTTTTTTTGTTCTGTTCTTGAACAGCCTCTGCATGACAAATTAGTACAAGTGTTAAGTACAGACAGGGCGCAAAAACCAGCGATTGTTTTGTTGGAAAAACTTGTGAAGAATACTCCCTGGTTGTCAATCTCATACCCGGGGCTAACTCCCGGTCGCCGACCGAATTAATGGCCGGAAATCCGAGGAGGGGCGCCGGTCTCATCGGCTTGATGAAGGACGCCTTTCAGCCCAGCCAGCAGCCTCCCCAGCCTCACCAACCTGCAGTGGTCGATAAGAAAATGGTGGAGAAATGCTGGAAACTCATGGATAAGGTATTGACAGTGTTTTTTAGTGTCGAAAAGCAGAAAACATGTAACTGAAAACGAGTCCGTTATTAGTAGTTCTACATTAGACAGATATTATCTGCCACTTCCTTTTTTTATATATCACTGTAGGCAAAAATATCTTGACATGACAATTTTACACCTGAACTTAATACATGCCGTAACCTATTGTGGAACTGGTTTTCTCATATTATATGAATATTAGCCCTACTAAACCTCACAGCGTTCTCAGATCAACATGGAAAGGCATTCATTTTAGCAGTGAGTCGACAAGCTGTCTGCATTTTCTGTATGAGAACATAGAAAACCCCTAAAACTGCAGTACAATAGTGTCTTTGATGCATGATCTAATTGGGATCATTTAAAGCGAATTAGGTCACAGTCAGGGTAATCTGTTGGAAACACCTCACATTATGTTTGGTATTAGATCAAAAGAAGTATGTGTGTGTGTGTGCGCGCCTCATGGAAAAGGTTTGGTTTATTCATTGCTAAATGTCACTCTAGTTTATCTTTTGCACAATCTTAACTGATCTTGACAGATGAGAAGAAAGTAGAGAGAGATGAGGAGGCAAGAGGTTAACTTGGGAGGGCTGGAGTTAAAACGTGAGGCAGATATCAGATAAAACGGCGTGCAAAATACCACTGTGGGTGCAAAGTAAGAAAACATGTTATTAAAGGTTTTTTTGTGAGGACGTTTATCTGATGTGATGCATAACGCAGTTTGTTGTGGTGATCATCAGTTTGATTTCTTTATATGACTTTTGCATATATTTTCCACCCTGGTTGCATATTGACATGAGAAATGTTCTATTTCAGCCCTATCACCCAGCTCAGTTCCTCCAGCTGAAGTGTGTGATTCGCTTGTTATAAAGTGTCAAGTTGCAAAGCAAACATTAACACAGACAGTCTGTTCCTCTTAGTTTAATTATTAACACCTACTGTTTACAGTGCTGTAAAAATACCCACCCATCTTCATTCTTCCTGTTTTTACTGCCCAAGCAAAAAGTGAAATGCCCCAAAAGAAAACTTGAGCATCACGTCAGTATTTACACTTCCTTCAGCTGAACTCATCGTGGTCAGTGTAGGTGTTAACCTCATCAACTTGTATTTGTATTTTTTGCACAAAAAGAGGACTGTGGAATTTTTCCACAATCACTTACACTAGAAGAGCATTAGAAAGGGATCTCTTAATTAGCCAATTAGCAGGAGTGAAACAGTTTCAATCTACAAAAAAACAGAAAAACTGTGAGCCTGTCCCTCTTTGATATCATCTTTGGGCCTCTTGTGTTTTCTGTCCAGGTTGTGCGTTTGTGCCAGAACCCCAAGGTGGCACTGAAGAACAGCCCGCCTTACATCCTGGACCTGCTGCCGGACACCTACCAGCACCTGCGCACCGTTCTGTCCCGTTACGAGGGCAAAATCGAGATCCTCGGGGAGAACGAGTACTTTCGCGTGGTCATGGAGAACTTGACCAACAAGACTAAGCAGACCATGAGCCTTTTTAAGGAGGCCAGGGAGAGGATGTATGAGGAGAACTCCCAGCCCAGGTATTATATCCTGATGATGAAGGGGGGGCAGGCTGCTGCATCAGGATGAAGCAGGCGAAGTGTTTGAGTAACTGACAGAATAGGCAATCTCAACTAAATGCTAAGTGAAAACCTTTGTACAAATCCAGTCTGTTGTATTTACAAGGAGGAAGCAAACCTTTTCCAAGCTACAAACAATTTAGAAACGTAACAAAATACCCTATTTACATTGCAGCAGTCTCATTTTTGAATTATGCTTAGTTATTCTAGTCAGTCAATATTAAGTTGTGAGTGACCTATTGACATAATTATAGCGCATGCATGGGCTTTAAACAAGGAAGGTGACCACTGTATCTAAAGAAAGATACTGTTCTGTTCTACATGTCTATATGAGGTTGCTAGGAAGTTTCTCCACTCTCCATTTGTACACTTTACCTCACTGTGATGAAATGCAACCCTTTGACATTTGGCAAAAGTAGACCAGCCAAGTGAACAGAAGTCAAATCACTCAAATGGATACTAAAGACGAGATTTCAATGTGTCGCAATCATGTCTACTTCCTCTGTGTCTCAGAAAGGCCTAACTAAGCAAAAGGTCCTTCCTCTGACGCACTCAGATTTTTATCAAGCATTTCCTCACAGATGCTCTGCATCAACAGCTATTGTGCAGGTTAGCAAGTGTTTCAGTCACTTTAGTACAGAGTTCAGTCCGGCTCACTGAACCATCAAAGTGGCATTCATAGTCAGACCTCATTATAGCCGTCACCATGAAGATTAGGTACTAAACCAAAAGTCCAACAGTATAGGCTCAGATCAATCAGCTACAAATGTAAGGCAAGGGAATTGGTGAAGGTCAGTGGGAACTTAAAGTTGTTTCCATTACTGATTGAATCTGCAGATTATTTTCTCGATTCATCATTTTGTCTGTAAAATTAGAGAAAGCAGTGAAAAATGTCCATCCCAGTGGAAGCTTTGTTTTTTTTCTACCCAAAGATATTCAGTTTAAAATTACATAAAACTTGGAAAAGCAGACCATCAAGAAGACAGCGGCCATCTGTCAATCCACTAATTGTTTCAGCTTGAAATAAGATATTTACTGTAAAGAAGTGTAGTTTGACCTGTTTAGTAGTGGATAAGCACACCTTTATCTTTCTGACCCGTGATATGTATTGGGACTAACTTACTAACTTGTGTTTGTCCCTCTTCCTCTTCTCTTACTCAGGCGAAACCTTACCAAGCTGTCCCTGATCTTCAGTCACATGCTCGCAGAGCTAAAAGCCATCTTCCCGAATGGCTTATTTCAGGGCGACAACTTCAGGATCACCAAAGCTGATGCTGCAGAATTCTGGAGAAGGTCATTCGGGGACAAGTGAGTTTTTACATAATCAAATAAAATACTCGTCAAAAGATGAACATTCAGTCGTTTGCTCTCTCGCTTAACTTCTGCATTTGTATGAGTAGTTAATGATACAAGCTTGTTTTTACATTTACATTTCACCCTCTTCCTCTCTGTTGTAGTCTGACTTAGTCTAGTCAGATTGTGAGCACAATGTATTCACACTCTGATGAATGTTTTAGTTGAATACACAAACTATAACTTTCTGGCCCCTCTCCCTCCCATGTTCTGAAGGACCATCGTGCCGTGGAGGACATTTCGTCAGGCTCTCCACGAGTTTCACCCCATCAGCTCGGGCTTGGAGGCCATGGCTCTCAAGTCCACCATCGACCTCACCTGCAACGACTACATCTCCGTCTTTGAGTTCGACATCTTCACCAGGCTCTTCCAGGTGAGGCTCATAACAACATATCACATAATACAATGTCAACAGATCCATGCAGTAATTCAACGAAGCGTTAAACTGCCTGAACTCCGGATCACACCTCAGTCAAAAGCAATAACATTTAGAGGCGTTCTGTCTGATTAATCAGTTTGGAGAATCAAAAATGATGACGTGTGGAGGGGAAAACATTCTCACTTGTGTTCTGATGTCTAAAGGCCCTAACGCACTGAAAGCTTCTGACACGTGCGTTCTGAACACCAAAAGTGTGAAACCGCCTTGATGTCCCCGACCTTGTTTCGATTTTGAAGTGTCAAATGTGGACACAGTAACCAAAACGTGTTTTAACGTTTTAACGTTCACTTTTCTGACACCACAGTGCAAAGCCGGCTTGTTTCAGCTCTGGTGTGTAGATGCAGAGTAGAAACTGAGGACAACTTTCTGAACTTCAAGTCTGAAGGCTGCTGCATTGTAGAACGTGTGTGATCTATCAGGAATACATTGGCCGATGTTATTACGTCATCCCAGCTTTATGTATGGCAAGCCCGTGATTCGGGCTCATCGGAGGTTTGAGTTCACCCAAAATGAAGGAAGCGCATGCATTGGTGTTTTCTTATAAATGATGGGTTAAAGGTGCACTGTGGAGTTTTCTTATTAACAAATAATGTTGTGTTTTCATTCAGAGTTACGTGTATCCTTAAGATCTAACAAACCTGTTGAATGTGCTTCAATGTCCTCATTTTGAACCACTTGTTTCGTTTACATCTTTGTTGTTCTTGCTAG
>JAVQJL010052286.1:0-26955 GCA_036024295.1 Nannoperca obscura
CAAATCCAGGTGTGAAAAACTTGTTGCATCATTCCCAAGAAGACTCATGGCTGTACGAGCTCAAAAGGGTGCTTCTACTCAATACTGAACAAAGGGTCTGAATACTTATGACCATGTGATATTTCAGTTTTTTTTTTTTAATAAATCTGCAAAAAATTTCTACATTTCTGTTTTTCTGTCAAGATGGGGTGCTGAGTGTACATTAATGAGAAATAAAATGAACTATTTCGATTTTAGCAAATGGCTGCAATAAAACAGAGTGAAAAATTTAAAGCGATATATTGTATATTGTACCAAATATAGCTAAAAGCTCATTTGTATCTCTAGCCCCTGGCAGAGGCCATTAAAGATGATAATGATGGTAACATATATTTGCGTAGTGCTGCCATTGGTTTTCATTCACTATGGTACTGTATGAGAATCAGCTTCTAAAAATGTGCTTGACTTAAGCAATCTATCATCTCAGTTTTACTTTTGTCAAAAATACATTTTTGTTGCATATCAACTTATACACACCTGCACCACTACAGACATAAAATATAACTTTGGCAAGAATAAAAGCAGACAATATTTATTATTTATTTTAAGCTGATTTTCACACTGTATGGAGACCAAGGCCTGGAAATATCTTTCAAAATCTAAGAAATCTTAGCATGTATGATATTGCAACATGCTCTAAAATACTAATATAAGAATGGCAGACTATAAGAATATATTTTTTTCACAACAGAGGATTGTCAGTTTGGGATACAACAAGACTATATGGATTTTTTTCAAAGAAGGAGAATTAAAGATATGTTATGTCTCAGATTTCCCAGTTGTACCCATAATGTCAAACAGACAGGACTTAGGCCAAGAACCCAAATTAGATTGTAATTAGGTCACAAACCCCATCTGATAACATTTTAATCCAGGGAGTGAGTCCTAAGAGGAGTTTTAATAGGAATTACTACCCAGTGGTCCATAATGTATAACAATATCCATTTTTAGACGTGTACTCTTTGAATCCTTGGAACATCCACTGAGATTCTCTGGTCTCAGTTGATGATTGGGCACTCAGACTGACCTTATTTTGGGACATTGTCACATCTTTTCAGCATTACCTGGAGACATGGGGACATTAAAATACTATTCAAGTAAAAGTATGTCAAACACTGTATTTTTTCCAAATTAAATTTGTGCAATACAGAAATTACATAATTACCATTATGGCCATTTAAATAGCTTTTTTATATAGTGAATTTGTATCTTAATTTCTTCTTGTGTATTTCACTTGATGTATTTTGCCTCTAAAAGCTAAAACAGTAATCTATACACTATAATTTCTCCACCTTGACGAAAAATGTCTTTTTTTAACATTACACCTTCAGTAGTTATACAACACTGCTGCCAGAAGATTGACTACAAGTAGGAAACATATTACATAAATTTGTCCTCCATTCATTGGCTCTGAATTTCAAAGTCCCTTCATTAATTACACGAGTTTGCACCATCTTATCTCTCCGACCTCATTGTTCTCCATGTGCCACCTCCATGCTCTCAGATCACAAAGTGCTGGTCTTTGTGTAATCAGGACAAAACCGAGAAGACAAAAAGTCAGTGGGCAGAAAAGTATTTCTCTACCAAGCTTCTCATCTCCCTCACAGTGATCTCCCTCTTGCAACTGATGAAGCAGAAACCCAGCCTGACTAACTCTGTCTAATTAAGTACCAAATACTCATTAGGATGTCAGAGTAAACTGTCTGTCTCTCTCTTTGTTACACACACACACACACACACACACCTGTGTATACAGGGCACAACAGCTTTACAGTGTAACTTATTTTGTTTGTATGATTATATAATCCTGTACACAAAGGTCATATTTAACAAGTGTTTATAATCACACTTCCAGCTCTATGAGGCTATACTTGGGCACAGCTGTGGATTGAGCTAGAGCTGGAGCTAGTATGCTAACATGCTCACAATGACAATGCTAACATGATGATGTTTAGGAGATATAATGTTTACCATCTCAGTTTAAGGTGTTAGCATTTGCTAGTTAGCACTAAACAGAAAGTACAGCTGGAGTAGATGGGGATGGCATAAGGTTTGAAGGTATTTGAAGGCACTAGATGAAAGGTTAATGGATCAGCAAAGTTATTACAATTCATTCTGAAGGGGGGCATGCATGTGTTTACCAAATTTCATGGCAATTCATCCAAGACATTTCTCACAAAACTACATGTCAACCTCACACATTACAATCTATCTAATAGTTTTGGAGACATTTCACAAAAAAACAAACATGTCAGCCTCAGCGTGGTGTTTAAAAAGTCTGTCTCAAAAAAAAACATTTTATGACAATCCATCAAGTGTTGCGATATTTCATTCTGCACCAAAATGGTGGTCCAGCAAGCAGTTTAATTAGACAGGAAACAACTCAAACCAACTTTGCTGGACTTACAAAGACTCTCCATCCTCAAACCCTAAACTTTACCCTGAATCCACAAACATCTGTTTCTTCTGTAGTTATTTACTAAAGTCAAAGGCAATTGCACTTGCTGTTTGATACAGTATTACAGACATTTTGTCATTCAAACAGGAGGCTTCATCAGTTCTATTGATTAAGACTGGCTGCTGAGGAGTCACAGGCATTTTAACCTCTTCAGCCATAACACCCTAATATTAGTATCAAAAAGGTATGGAGGGTCTTGTTGGTCCAGAGGTTTGTGATGCACAAGCAATATGCAGTTCCTGGTTTAATATCAGTTTGTGTCACGTGTCTTCCTAGTTGTTCGCTATTATGAAAAATAGATGTTCAATAAAGGCTACATATCCATAAACACAGTCCTAAAAAAGTATTTTAAAAGGTTTTTCTGGAAAAAACTGGAACAGATTTATTTTGAAAAGCCAAAACATCCCTAGCAAAGTGAGAGAACTGCAATAATTTCATCACTCTACTGAGGTGTAGACAAGAACATACTAAATCAGTAATACATGATAAACATTCATTATTTTAAAATGTTATGCATTGTTCCTTCTAAATATTCATTAAGCTCTCACTCTGACAAACTACAGCATACAGCATTTTATCAGAATAATCAAGCTTGCGGTAATAGATACATTTTGATTAAAAACTAGACACTGCCATTGCCAAACTGTTCCCATATCTTCACTGAAACCTGCAAATATGTCTTGAGAGCTACTAAAATGAGATTAATTGGACATGAAAAGATCAGCCCACATCTTCAGGTGGCCATGACACAAGCATTTGAATTCAACCTTCCCTTAAACAAAAGTGACAGTCTTAAATAAATGAGTTAGATGAGACAAAAGATTTAAACACGGTTTCCCTCCAACCTGCGAGCATCCTGGGACAATCAGACTAGGAATCTGACTGTAAGGCAAGATGGATCTAATCAGCTGCTTATATATTCCGGGCTCTGCCTCGAAGCCTGTATCAGTAATTACAATTTATCAGCACTAGAGAGTCAAGGAGCTGATGAAGATCATAGCAGGACTAGTGCATCTTTCTCCCTGCATTTGAACTCGTGCAACAAAGAGGAAAAACTGCAGTGTTTTATTTTCACATGGTTCCACAATTTATTTGCATTTTTGTCCAGCTCTCCATGTACATACAATAGTAACACAAATAGCATGGTACTGCAAAAATGAGTGAGCATACTTTTAGATTTTCTTGGACATAACCCACTAGAATTCTCTTATCAGGTCAGAAGTTGGCTGTTCTTTGTTTTATAATAGAAATGTGCCCAGAGAAGTATTAATTAAGTTGATCATGTTATCTAGAAACAATCATTATTTCACAATTGGATTTTACATTGACTTAACATTTACCACATGTCCCTTTGTTGGTCAAATATTAGAAACCCTGCCCAAAAGAAACTACTCTAAAATGTTTGGCAACTTAAACAGGATCTTTGCAAGGCCACTCGGAGCACTTTCTGCCAAAATGGATCAAGCATGCCTACATACAATCAGCTGTTGAAATACAATTGTTACAACATGTAACAACTATATTTGCACAACCATTAAGATTATAGATTTACTGGTAAAATACATTCAGAAGAAGGTCAGATAACACAAGACCAAATCTTCAGTTTGTGGAGGCAGAAAGAGAAACAGCGTACACTCTGGTCAATGCCAAAACCACAAAGTATTAGGAACTTAATTCTCCACTTGGGAAGTATGAATAATGCATTGAAGGATCCAAGTGTAAATGACACTAAATGCAACTTGTAGTCCACTATGATGCTTTAGGATGATGCTCTGGCACTGAAAATTGTGGATGCCTTGTACTGTGGAAGTGGAAATATTCCATGTCTGGATAAAGAAAAGCTTTTACTTTTTGTGTATGTGGAGAAACAGAAATAAGAGACAGGTGTGTAACTTATGTGATCACAAATATTTGGCATTTGCAAAAAAAAAAAAAAAAGGAAGAACACAAATCAATAACTAGTTTCTCTCCTTGCTCTGTGTCAGCTGACCTTGTATTTGGATGTAATGGTATAATATAAAGGATGTAAAAGAAAAACGTATGTATGACATTCTTGTGAAAAGGAGTAAAGCATTTGCTCTAAAAAAAAACATTGTGTAATCCAGTGGATAATTCTTCTTTTTGTTTTGCATTTGATGAAAAATTGTGTTTGAGGTATGATCTTTATCATGCTGGTATTTCATATATTTGCATTAAAGGTCTTTATATGTTGTTTTCTGTTAATTCTTGACTGCATTTGTCACCAAATCAGTCTGCTATGTTTCAGTACAAATCACATGATTTTAAGGTTGTTTCAGTGGCCGAGAGTCTTACAGGATTTCACGGAGGAGAAATTACTGCATCATTGTATTGTTAAAATCAAGGCAAGCTTGCTTTTGGTTTCCACATATACACAACATGGCATCATCACCAAAACACAATCTGACAGCAACAACTTGCATTACAATTAAAACACTAGAAAAGTCATTTGAAAGGAAAAAAACAACAACAAAATGTATCAGCACTAATGTAGTGCATAGAGCATCTTGTTTATTCTCAGAAATTCAAAAAAAGGCTGTTTGTTTACCCAAAGGGCATGTGACATTTTCTTTTACAAAGATCCAGCACTGATGAGACAGTCAAATGTCAAATGTTCCATTGCTCTGCCTTTGAATGTCATGAGTGACTGCTGACTCAAGATGTTTTGTCTCCCTCGTGATCACAAATACGAGACACATAGCCAGGTGGTCCCTCTGATTTTTGATGCACACAAAAAACACTGTCTTTGCCTTTTTGGAGTCCTTGTGATTTGTGGGTTGCAAACAGTGCTTTCACATTGCAAGCAGTTAAAAAAAAGAAACTAGAAGTACATGTATTTCCTTTATCTAGAGACCTTTTGAATCATTTTCACCATGATTGGCTTTGGTTCCTCTTCTTTGGGGAGGACAGTTGGCTGCAGCCAGAATTCTGGGCTATGTTCCCCTGCAGCAGCAAATCACGAGCGAGCATCGCTAGTTATCCGCTGCATTTTTTGCAGTACAATTGGCACTAGAGCGAATAGTCACCCAGCTCAAACTAGTCAGCGATCAGTGGTGTGTGATAGACGTGCTTGCTAACAATCTGAACGCAGTCAGGAGTCTGTCTGAGGCCGAGCGCGTCCATGAGAGGTATAGCAGCCTGGTTACATATCCATGTCACCATCGTAGGCTAGGGTCAAGGGCTTCTGAGGTGGAGGAGACGTCTTAGTGGTTTTGGATGGATTACTGAAAAGAATAGACAGGAAAGAAAAGCTTACAGTGTATCTGACTTAGCAGCAAAGGGCAGCCCAACTTGATTTCTGTCTTTACAAAGAATTCCATTATCTGATAGCAGCAGCACACAACAGACAAAATACTGTGAGGAATATAACTCATACTTGACATGGTTCTTTTCAGGGAGAGCATATGGTATGGAGTTTGTTTTGCTTCTCGGTGTTCAGTCTGTTCTCATTTACTATGTGTGTGACCTACAATTGAGCTTTAGTTCTTCAAATTGTGCATAGTGAGAAATTTCTTAAGAAAGTAATATAGTACATACCAGACCAGGAATGATAATGCAATAATGAAGAGTATTAAGATGAATCCAACAGCAGTCACGGCATAAACCCACAGCTTTACTCTCCCATCTGTGCAATCAAAAAGCAGTTATAATACAAAGTTTTAAATATATGTCTACATCCTTTGTATGGAGATCTTTAGAACTTTTTTCTCACGTTTCAGAATAAGAAAGTAGGTTTATTATCTTTATAAACAATCTTCATTTTTATGATCTGATGAGATTTTTTTATGATGATGAGCATATAATGAGGAGCCCAAGTTAAAACATTGACCTAGAATGGATCCCATTCCCCAGCCCAGTGATCCTAGAGCTACAAATGCAGGTTAACAGGCATGAATGATCTCAGGCATGCTGGTCGAGCTGTAAAGATGATTTCCACTTCAGTACCTGGGCCAACAGGTCGTAAGGTCCACTCGCTGAAGAGGTCCTGGGCCTGAGAGGGCCCAGGTTTTAATCTTCCAGAGTTGGTTTTCACATCAGCTTTCTTGTTGTTGTCTACCCCTGGGGTTCTGGTGCAGTAGTCCAAGAAGCCGTGCGTGGTCATCACTTCAGTGTAACCCTTCTCACACCCACACACTCCACTCTGCATGAGGGGGAGCGAGAACATAATTTAGAGCCAACACAAGACGACTGCGATCGTTACTTTCCCATTGAGAAAAAACACTGCTGAAAAAACAGTCTGCCATAAAGGAACTACTCTGCTCTTTCAAAAGAGACGCATTGGAACCAAATGCAGTACACCAGATCACAGCATTAGCTTTTTAAGCATTATGGGCTCCACTTTTGATTAATCTTTTAAGGCAATTCATCTGCATTAGCATCTAAAATGCAATTAAATAAAAAAAATCATGTCAAATAGAACAACTTTATAGTTCACCAGAGTGGAAAATGTAATAAATGTGGCAAATATGGGGACAAAAAAAGGGAGTCTAGAGTACACTACAGCAGCAAGTAAAAATGACAGAAAGTGAAACATTTGTAGCTCTGATTTTGAGCTTAAAATGCTAATTGCACTAAAAGTGGATTAACTAAATAATAAATAAAAGACTTGCCAAAGGGACCCTATAGCACCTTCCAAAGTTTAGAGTCTCAAACTGAGAAAATAAAGGATTAAAATGGTCTCTCAGAATGCTTAAGGCTTTATCTCTTGTTCTGACAGTTTGCCTGACGGCAAGCTTACTCTTAAGCCTGCAGTTCCGGTGACCTAACCATGAAGTCAAGTGGAATATTTAAATACTCTCAATCAGGGTTTTTAAAACTATTTCTAAGACTGAATGACTCACTTGAAAACGGTAAAGTCTCCTAAAAAGACAAAGCAGTTGCTACTTAAAAGCTGCATTGTTTTGCCTTTTCAGATGCAGTTACATGGGGGGTACTCTAAGGGGCAGTAAAACTTCAAGCTCGGGCTATTCTTTTTCATTTTGATGGCTGCTTATGTGCAGTTTCCCCCGATCTATGTCTACTCCTTAACTGACATGGAGCCCACATTTGTTGGTATTAATGTGATTATCCTTTAATGGCCTGTTTCTGACAATTAAAAGTGTCATCTGTCAAAATCAATTTAACTCACCTAGTATGTGGTAGCAGCAGGAAACAGCTAAATCACAGTTAAAATGACAGAGATCACAGCTGCCTGATCAAAGTGTAATGATCTTACCGGTGTGCAGTGTGAGAAGGGCTTTGTGCACGAAGGATGGCAGTGTCTGACCGTGGCCGGCCTTTTCTGTGGGAAACAACCCCCTGGAGAAAGACAACAGGTTCTTATTTCTGTTCCTTTACCCATTGATCACCAAATGAATGTACTGTCACACCTGATTAATGGGCTCAGTTGCCTATCAGGGTCCCTGATCAATCTGTGAACATTTTAATTCTAACATGGAAAATTGCATGTCAAAATATCAAAGAGTAATGCCTTGGGCTCTTGCCTTCTCTGCAGAGGGAGGTTATTCCTTCTGGGCTCATATTTGCCAGAAACACTTCCTTACAGCGATAAGATCACATTCACTGACTATTTACAGCACATCAAGCCCGCCTAAAGCTTTCGTTCCCACAGCACTCTTACCTTTGTTCCGTTTCTCCATGCCTGCTTTACTTCCCACAAATACAAATGCATGATTATATTTATATGGATTGAAAGCCTCCCAGCTCAGAGTCTGGTTTATTGATTATTTATGTTAAGAGGCTGAGGAGAAATCAATGGAGACTGCACTGAGAATGGGCAGATCAAATAAGGTGTTAAATTCAACTAGAACACTGTACTAAAATGATTGTTTGTGCATATGTTGCTCTGTGTGAGTAAGTGTGTGAGAGAGCTGCAGGAAATAATGCTGGTCATATCTATTGTAGGAAATAACCCATGTAAAAGATAATAATATTGTAAACTGAGATTAATGTCACAGACGTCACCTTTTGTTTTGTTTTTGGACCCACCCTTCTCACTTGTTTGCAAATGTTCCAATTATCTCCTGAACCAACAAGGACATCCATTCTAAATCACCTGCTATAACCACCTCTGCCAAAATTACCGGTGTGACAGCTATTATAGAAGAATGAAAGAGGATTCACTTACTGTCATGGCAACGCTTACAAATTCCTTTTTTAGCAATCAAATAATCTGATATTCTAGCACATATACATGTGAGAACTGAAAAATCTCCGTGCAGCTTTTTGCTGTTCACACTGATTCGGTTCAGTGCAGGGAAACAAAAACAGAAGTGGGACACTCTGCAGTGTGCATTAAGCAAGATATACATAGATGTTATAAGAAATCTAAGAATGTGCGTCTGTGTGTGTTCCCACGAGTGCTTCTGCATGACCCCTCTAGGGTTACCAGAAGACACTGCAACTATTCACCTGTGACATTGACACCATCTGAGCGCTGACACCACACTGCTCTCTCATTGTTGTTCCATCCTCCTGTCCTCCACTCGTAACTGTGGCATTTTCCTCCTGTAGCAATGGCACAGAGGCAGAGACGATGCTTATGAGCAGTTTGTGTTGGGCGTTTATCCCTGTCATCAGGCTCTCATTGACATTAACCACTACGCCTTCTCCTTCATATCATAAGGTAAGTATTATGTTAAAAGGCACCTTTTCTCCTGAAGCTGTGTGCTTACGAGACAAAGGCATCTTTGGAGGAAATGAGATGGTAGAAATTGATTGAAAATGTATGAAAGAACCTTTTATTTCGAAGATGAAGCCTCTAATTTTCCTGTGGGGAGCTATAGGAAGATTAATTTGAAGAGAACAGTCAAAGACACTTGAGCCTGATTTAATGTTTTAAAGAAAATCTAGACACACATGTAGTGTTGAATTTTATGGCAAGATCACAAATAGGAACACCACAGGAAAGGATTAAAAGGTACACATTTATCTACACAGAAATGCAGCAGTGAATGTAATGATAGCCATGTACCATGCCAATTACCATTTTACATGAAACATTTAAAAGCAGCTAATTAATGAGGGAAAATAGAGCTGGCAAGAGCCCACATATTTTGGCTGATTAGGTATAAGAAAGTAAGTGCAGCAATCAGCAAAATATAACTTAATGAAACAATGAAAAAAAAGTTAATAATCTTATGATAATATACAGTTAGCTAAAGATAAACTTGGCACATGGAAATCGTCAGTCAAATCAAAGAGAATTGCAGTAGAGATTAAAAAGCAAATGGTCTAATAGTTCCAAATACCACCCCTTCAATGATAGCCTTTTCATCATATTTGTAATTTTTCAGCACTAACCCTCCTGTGACACAGTTTCATTGGGGACTTTTCCATTACAATCACAAAACTGCTATTTACAACAGGGCTGGCCAGCACTAATATCACCTTTTAGCCTTAAACCTCCGTACAAAAAGGTTTCTGTTTAGCAAAACCTCCTATCCATAATGTCTCTAATGAGCTGTGGCAGTTTGTGGAGTAATGAGTGTGAAGAAACAAAAAGCGTTCTGTGGTCTTCATGAGTAGTTTATTGCACCTTTATTGGAAGACGATTTCCACTTCACTGATCCAAATCGAGGGTCAGAGGCTTATATACATATATATTTATAGCTTATATTTGAGCTGAGGGGAACTGCACCAACTTGACGCCTTTCATATAGAAGTAGTCATGTGATCCATTGATTAAGAATAATAATAGAAGATTATTAATTATAGTTGCTTTAACTGAGGCTTTGAAATTAGGTTACATTAAGACAACTCTCATCACTGTCAATAAAACAAGGTTTTCTGATTTGTAAGTAAGTGGTCTTTTCAGTACCTTTACATGGCTGGGTCTCAAAGACTTGATGTGGGCAGCTGCCCTGGTTCTCCATGACCTGAATGATCACAGCTCTGGAGCGAGCTTGGCGACCGGTGGTCTCAAAGCTCCGCCCCTCCAGGCAGGTCAGCTGGCAAGAGCTCCAAGATGACCATACAGTCAAATGGCAGTCTCCTGAGGGCAACAAGAGACAGAAGAACAAAACATCACTGGTAGGCACAACCTAATCAATACCACTGTCAGACTTCCTTTCCACATATTTGAGGGTGGTTTATATTCAGCTTGTCAACACTATTTCAGGGACCATTTTATTGGCTCCCCTGCTAACTCCTGGAACATTTAAAAGACATTGAAAACAACGTCAGCACACATCTGTGGCTGATAATGTACAAAATGCACAAACAAATTACTCAGACAGCCCAGTGGGTATTCAGAAGTAATAGACCAACCAGAGATATAAATTATACAATACAAGCTATAGCTCCAAGCCCAACTGTAAAGGCAACACCCACTACTGAAACCTGTCTCTTAGGAGAAGCAAAACTCATTTGGTTTGGGAAATGCTTTAAGTGGATAAAGGCTGGTTGATGTATTCTGTGAGTCTACATATAAACACAAACAAATACAAATACAAATACAAACACTTGCTTCACTGAAGGTCAAACATTAACATCCTATGTAATCATTTATAGGGTCAGTTTGTAGTGACAATATCACCCACTGCTGCAGCTCCTCAGCCAGAGCAGCCCTCTGATTCTCTGCCCTGACCGCCCATTAGTGACTGTGTGTGGAATTGACATCTCATTATCTTTCATCTTTATACAGATCCATTCTATCAGCCCTTCCCTCGTGCTGCTATGGCAGTGGGAACATGCTGTGGAAAAAGCTGCAGTGTACAGCAACCAGCAACACACATACTGTATATCACATACATGTCGACAACCCCTCCTCTGGCTCTTACGTTATGCCTGCTATCTTTCCACCAACAGACACATAAACACAAATGCACACACATTTGCTCCGACCATCAAACACTTCTGCTCTTGAGCCAAGGCTCACAGCAAAGGCGGGTTGAGTGATGAATCAAGCCGAGGATCAGAGGAGCGCGAGAGACAGATGAGCAAAAGTAAGCACTGCAAGATGGTGTCTCTTCATAGAGAAAGCTGGCAAGAGCCTCGCTGAGCCAGAGCCGTGTCAAAGGATATCAGAGTTGTCTTTATATCAGATGATAATGATTGTGTTTAAAATTCTGATATATTCTATGCTATTTGTGTAGGTGGCTTGCACATTAACTAAGTGTGCCTAAGGACAATACAGCATCATTGTAGATTTTCAGCGTGTAAAGCCTGACAGTGACAAGTGATTCAGGTCATAGCTGTCAGCTGGCCAGCAGCTCACTTACTAACGCTTACTATTAAAAATGCTACACTCACACTGTGGTCTAAGAATGGATGAGCACTAGTTGGCATGATGCGATGTCAGTTAGCTATGATCTGCTGGCCTCTTGTTGCTGTGGTGATTTTTATAATGATAAGATCGACTATTTCAAGGTGATTTGAAATTTCAAGGTCAATTGAATTGAATGTATTATGTCATAGGTCCATAATTTCTTCACTAAAATGATCAAATAAAAGCACTGTGAGATGGATGGCATAGGAGGATTTTATAATTAATTTGAAGATCATGGTCGGAGAGTTTCCCTTTGAAGTACAACATAACAGTAAAACATAATTTGCTTTTTTTATGGAGGTTGGTATGGAGGAGGAAGGAGAACATACAGTAGTACAGTACAGTTCTACATAGCAATGTAAAGTAATAGATGTGGCAATAGTATTGATGCCAACATTAATAAAAATAATGTTAATAGCAGTGTAATAGCAATACTAATAATAAGAGCAGTAACAATAACATAATATGTTATTCTGCTGCACATGCAGCTCATCATTTTCAAGTAGCCCCACCTTGTCTTGTACCTCTGGGTACCATTGCTGCTTTTGCCTCCAGCCGACACCTGACTTGCATAATGCGTAATGATGCATAGTGATGTGTTGCCATCACCTCTATTTCATAAGATCTTCATTCTAAAATAGGGTAAACTGGAATAAACTCAATAGCGTTTTTGTTATCTCATATATTTTAATCATATACTGTTTTTGCAATAGCAATAAATAAACAATAAATGTACTCAAAGTTGTTCTTAGTTTACACAAATTTCATTCTGAATTTGCAGAATGAAAGTTAGGAAATCAGTGCTTTTGCACCGGCACACAAGGTCTCAATCATGCAGAATTCCTACAGCTGGTGGCTGTGATTGCTCTCAGCAGTGTGATTAGTTAATTGTTCCAGTTAGCAGACAATGATTTTTCACTCTTTATTCATTATTCCTGTGTTGTTAAATAATGTAGTGTGAAAAATCAATGTTGTGTAATGTTGTCAACTAATCTCTTTTGGTTGTTCACTACTGACCTTTGCAGCATTGATGCTCCTAGGTACTGCATTAACAACAAATATGAACTTCCTTTATCCAAGTGGACATTGTGTTTCTTTTTTGTAGTTATTACTGGAGTTGCCCAACCAGATAATACAGAGCTAAAAGGGTCATTAGTTAATCTATGACTTTTACTGATTTTGCAATAATTGTTTAGCAGCTGGAAATGTCAACCAGTTGGGAGAGGGGACAGTGTATTGGCAGATTCCAGCAAATAAGTTTGTGGCAAAATCATTGATTATAAAGCAAGTGACCCAGGCCGAGTAATAATTGGTATTATGAATCCAAAATGATCCACTGTTAAATAACTAATGCAATCATGTTGGTTTGCTCTATTTGATAATTATATAATTACACAATTATAAAATGCTGTATATTTCATGCAAATAATTCATATTAACTCTTCCCTGAATGTCAATTGATTTGAAAGGCAGTCTTACCTGGGCAGGGGACGAAGCAGTGCTGCTCCATCTCCTGTTGGATCTGCTGCCTCAGTTTGTCTCCACAAAGCTCCTCCTCCACCGGCTGAGGAGGCGACTCAGGCCAGTCACCCCAGTGGACGACACATGATAAGTTCTTTCTCCGAAGCCCCTCACCACACTCTGCACCCTGCACGAACACACACACACACAAATGTTATCTGTGTAAGATTTACCAACAGATATTTCCTCGCATTAACTTAGGTAAGAAGCAAGTCCTCACAGAAGCATTTATTTGATATTTTGAAGTTTTGTGGTGTCACCCACATGCTTGTGTGCATGCAAGCCCATGTACAAACAAAACGGGGACCCATAAAAACATTGCTCCATAGTGCAACTAGTGATCCAAAACTGTTAACACCTTTAAGAAAAGTGGAATTTTAGTATAATGTCATTCCAAACTGCAAATATCTGAAAAAGGGAATGCAGAGAAAAACTGACCCAAAAAAAAGAGCTTTTTAACCACAGTGCAAGTGGACACACATGATGACATCACATGGAGGTAGAACATTGTATCTTTCAATCTATCATTCACAGTGCTGTCTCATACCTCTACAGTGCATGGGGACCAGTCACTCAGCAGCCATGTATAGCAAGGCCTTATGGGGCATGGCTTGGTCTGGGTGAGGTGGTTGGGACAGGGCCGGCCCTCATCATGAGCTTCCTGCAGGATTCTCCGGGTGCGTGCAGACTGACCTGCAAAACATCAAGGCCAACACAGAGGAGACCCAAGTACATATGCTGCATTCATAGATCTTCAATGTTCATGTGGGATACTCGTTTTGCCTTTGTATGAATAAATCTCAAAAACAGTATATAATATGATGAACTTCTATAGGATAAAAACTTGATACACACTCAGAACTGAACAACACGCAAGTTGGGGTGAGAGACATAAATGCATCATTGCACAAACATAAGACCCATAAAAAACAGTTTTAAACTAAATGAGTGGCTGAAATGAACAAGGATAATTTATTTAGGAGTGAAAAGAGGCATTGCCATCTCTTTAGCCCATGAAATATTTTCCTCATGACAAAAAGGAATTAGTGCAACAGCACCATGCATCTGTGTCACTGTGCCACTTTATGTTCAGATCCAACATTTCCTACGTAAGTGCTTTGTTCAAGTGAGTCATTAATAATGTGTCAAAGGAAAGGTTTGTTAAATGGCAACAGTGAAAAGCACTGGCCACAGAGCGGGTTCGCCATGTAGCAACTGTTCAGTGTCTGGGTCCTTTGAGGCTCAGTAAGGTAAGGACCTCCATCAGCCATCCAAGACAGAAGCGGTGTGTGTTTGTGTTACGCCAGGAGAGATGCTGAGCTTCGTGGGCCCCAGGCAGACACAGCAAAAGGACGTTCAGCTCTGCCATCTCAAAAATCAAACCCAAAACATTAACACTCCCATGGCATCCTGACAAAACAAGATCCTTGCGTCGTCTGACACAGATACAACGCAAATCCCTCATCAAGGCTGACAATGTGTGAGGAGGAACTGAGAGAGTGGCAGAGACAGAATCACAGCTACAGTAACAGAGCAGAGGGAGAGACACAGAAATAAATTGTCTTGAGTTTAAATCCCCAGTTGAAAGCCTGTGTTAGTGTGAGCTTACTGGAATGAGGGGTTAACAGACAGCCGATGACAATTTAAAATTAATGAACTTAAGAGGATACTGTTGAGTCCCTCTAATTAACACAATAACACGTTTTCTTTTTGGGAGATTGGCTTTGGGAGGCCGGAGAAACAATGTATGCATCCAGGTTAAATCATTAACTTTTGTACATTGCATGAGGTTATTACATGGCTTTCTCAAAGTGGTTCTGAGCATGCCACGGGTTGGTGATTACTAAATGAATTTTTGAAATCATTCAGAGGATGGATATATATTTTATTTAGGAACACTGAATCATTTATGACGTCGATAAAGGTGAGCTGTATAAAATTTTGTTTAAATGAACCTGCTGTTCTTATATTATAACCCCTCAAAGCAAAGGTGCCTGTGTTAATAAAAAAAAATGCACTCATAGTGAATGATAACGAAGTGGAAATATTAATATATACATTATTGAAAAATAACTGGACACTGTTTCCCTGTATAATAAGGCTTTGGATTACACATACTTGTAAATATTTTAATGCATTTAAATGTATTCATGCACAATTCAACATCTTGGTGAATGCCTGAGTAGGTGGAATAATGAGGTGCTACAAATATGGTCTACTCGGTGTCTCTTCATGAAGATGGTGTTCCCATTGGTTTAAGTTAAGTTCGTTTGCTCATGTGTTTACCTTGGCTACCACAGGTGTGCGTGCAATCTGCCCACGGCGACCAATCAGAGAGTATACAGCTGACAGGACAGTCAACCACGCAGCTCTCCAACAGCCTCCACTTGTTGATCAGACCAAACTGTAGAAAATAAAAGCCATGAGGAGGGCTAGCTAATTATTTCCACTAACAAGAAGGAGGGAGCGCCCACATTTCCATATTTAAAATAAGCTGCAGTTCATTTCAGGACAGTGAAGCTGCAGCAATTAAGCAATTTTCACATTAACCTAGCTTTCAACTGCTGAACTACGGTTGAACATCATTTGAATGTTTATGGGATGGAATCACATTGTTAATGTACATTATAATTAACACAGATGTGACAGCATCACAGCCTTCATCCCCATAAAACTCCCCTCACTCAGCAGTGTAACATGAATCTGGAAATACCAGAAGCTACTTCAGCTTGTGGATTGACTGGTCTGCAACCCACCAGTGAGAAATGTTACTACTACTACTGTTATTGAATTTACAGTAACTTGGAGAATCTTCAAGACATGCCATCTATGTTTGCATGATTAAGTCAAGGCAACTCCTTTAAGTTGTGATCAGCTTTGTGGCAAACTGCTTAGTGAAACATGAAGGTGTTATGAGATTATGTACAATAGTTTCACTTAAACAAATTGGGCAACTGGACTTTCATGTATAAGCCAGTGGGAATAGAAGGGTAACTGGAGTACTGCAGAATTAATCAACCAATATGTCATAAAATCTCCAAACTATTTAAAAGTACAATATTCCAATATTCTCTGTTAGGGGGCTCTTTCGCTCACTTCACCTCCTGTTTGCCCATTCCCTTCTGCATTAGGACCTAACTAATGAGTTAGGTATACTGTTTAAGAAAAAAATAAACTGTAAATCTTTTTTTTTTGTGACATTAGACTTAACGTGGTGCAGCCTCCTTATTGCATGTCCCTGTCCACAGTGAAAAAAATTGTACGGTAACATAACAATGTACAATAATGAGTTTTCCTCAAACGATAAACTATACAATGAAAACTTTAAACTGCCGCAGACCATTATGAACTTAAGGTCTGACTGCACAGTGATTTACCTGCTCGCACTTCTGCAGCTCCACAATCTTGCCGTCGCTGCGAATACAGTCCAGGAGACGCAACCGTGAACCCTGACCACAGATGGCGTTTTCACTCAGTTGGCATGTACTCCAGTCTGCAATACACACACACACACACACACACACACACACACACACAAACATACACACAGCAATGCATTGGTCTCACTTTCAGGTAAGCTAGTATGCACATGCCAGGATCACTGTCAGTTCCAACCAGCAAAATGTAGCTAAATATATTAATATATATATTTCTTTTTTTTTTTTTCTGGGAATCTCTACTGTTGTCAACCTTGGAAGCTTTCATACAGTCAGACTTGGACAAGCACACATGATTTGCTTCACAATCATTCAGTTTACTGTAATACATATGCAATGGGACTAAAAAATCTATTTTATCAGCTGCTGGGAGACCTGCTGTGCAGGCCGTCCTACCTGAGACTGTGTACTGGTAGGTGAAGCAGGTGCTGTTGAGGACACAGGGCTCTGACTGGACCAGCTCAGGGCAGGCCAGGTTTTCCAAGGCGGGGAGGCGGAGGACATGTCGGCTCCTGTTCCTCGCTGTTCCTTGGTCACATTGCTACACAACAATGACAGCATCAACAACAACATGTCATTGTCAAGGGTGCAGGTTCAGTTTCAGACACAAGGGGGGTGGGATGGGATGGGATGCAGCTAACTGGAGTCACTGGGTCTTTAAGCAGACCAAAGAAATTGAAAGCAGTCTGCTGCATTTACATTTACGACCTACAGGCTTACACATTATGATTGAATTGGATTGAATCATGCCTTAAGTGATCATACAGGCAGCCTAAAGTGACTCAAATTACTGTGTCATTTAATAATCCATAATGTAACAGGTTGCAATGATCAATTATATTGTACATTCTTGTACATGGATTTATAATGACAATGTGAATAAATAAAGTATTTTAAACAAGCTCATCCATCTTCTCTGCTTCATTGTTGTTGAGACAGATTACTTTTTTTTCTTTTGGCTCACTATGAAGTAAGTGATGTAACAAGGGAGGAGTGAGAAAGCTAGTTGAAAAATCCAAATAAGCCATGGATATTGTGTATTTTGAAATGTGGGGAGAGGTAAAAAGGGACGGGTGTATTTCACTACTGGTCATCATTATTATGAAACAGCAACGTAATACTTGAATGTACAGGAAGTTTCAGGGAGAGACTAAATCTGGTACAAAGCATCTCCCCTATAACACTATGTTTTTGTCCCTGACAAACATTAAATTAAAGAAAAATAAATTACATGAGTCAGTTGAAGGTGAGACCCTTCTTTTGTCTTTTGTACTTCAGACTACAAAGCACACAGCACTTAGTAACGTGACTTCCAATACATCATGTCTTCTTTGAGCAATCTACCTTTACTCTTTTCCATTGAAATGCTCTGTTATTGTCAACTAACTTTCATGACTCTCTTGAAGCCCTTTTGATAACATGCTGTAATAAAATAAAAAATGTCAAGAGGGTTGATTACTGATTTTTGAGAAAATATCTTTTGTCTAATAACCCTGACAAAATTGACAAAATTATCAAAATTCAAACAAAATTCCTCAACAATGATTTTAAAATGCCTATGAACAAGTGCTATTGGTATGCTAAAAATATCTTAAAAGAGTAGTTACAGCTACACAAATCATACATATACTATTTAAGTCATGGAGAGATTATATTTTATTAGAGACTTTGGAAATTGTATACAAGAACAATTTAAAAATAATTGTATCAAAATGTGAATGACAGAAATAATGAGAAAACTGTTGTAATTTGTAAATTAAACCATTTCCTTTCCACCCTTTTTGGCCATACTCTGAGCCTTTTTTTTTCAGGAAAGAACTCCAGGCAATTATAAGCCACCCAAAATCTGTACAGCAAGTCATTTCTGCTAAATACAATTTGAATACTAAATGGAAAGAAAAACCTTCACAAGCCTCATTATGCCTCTTTTGGCAAATACGTGTCATCATCCCAATCCACTTTTTGTGATAATGTTTTTAAATGAGCCTCTGGCCACTAGTTTTACTGTGTTATCTCGTTGTAAATGGCTATGGACACAGAGTGTTTGTGGGTTTGGGACGACAAACTAAGTAAACTAGCTCCCCAAAATGTGTTTTCATTTTTGAATAAATAATCACTAATCACATTATCTAATAACTATGATGTATTGCCTTAGAATTATGAGATAGTATCTTATAATTATAACTAAGTATCTCAGAATTATGTACTAAATCTCCATTTGTCATATTTATGTAAAAATACTGCTGCTTCAGTGGGATTTTTTTTTTTCTTTTTTAAGGTGCGAACAGGCTAAGCCTTTACAATGAAGGTAAATGCAAATTCACTGAAAAAGATGTATAAATGTGCTCTTATATGCCCCTACCTGAGATTTTGGAAAGTACTAGGACACTTTTTAAAATGGATTTCAAAAAATACTGTATTTCATCTGAATATCTGAATAATATTGCAAAGTAGGTAAACTGCGAGAAAAACATGAATCTACTGTAGAATTAACTTTGACATGGTGCACCAGTGTGATAATAACTGAGATAACATTTATGAGAACTGTAAGGGTACAGCATTTACCAAATATCTACAGACTGCGATAGCATGATGAGAATGGGCAAATCACTCGAGTCACACTACATGGGAATGGAAATGTGTGAACAGAGAAGCAAAGAATGTGTGAAAATGTGTTATGTTGAGGGACTGTCAGCCCGGTCTAAGGGAAGACGAAAGATTCCACTGCTAAAGGTCTTTGCATTGATATGTGTGTGTGTCCCTCTGCTCCTGATGCATCAGGACATGCACCTCAATCACTGTCACAGCCTAATGAGGGACCTCTGCGTGAGGTTCTCAAATCAGCTGCAGTCATTACCTACTGTTAATGTTTTCTGTCACGCGCATGCACATGCATTGTATGCTACATACAACAGAAGATCCTGCAATCTGCAGGCTCCATTGCACCTTTGGTTGTTGACTGAGCACATTTTCACATGTTCACATTCATCATCTTATAACTAGACCAATAAAATCAACTAAGTTCACAAAAGCATAAATCAAATAAAAATCTATAAAATTAGCCTGAGTCAATTTTGCAGTGTTGCCGCGTGAAAGTACTGCAACACTATGCTTATCTATTGCCAATACTGTCTACACATTTTCCGTCTGTGTTTGATTTGCCAGTGTTGGTCATTATAAATGAAACAAATCATGTACTCCTGACCTGAGTTTAAATAAATGTGTGTGTACAGAATACTTACAAGTCCCATTTAAGTTGTAACAGGCCCCCCCAACATTTTTTTTATAAAAAAGTAAAAATATGGAGCTCTTGTCCAAATACATTGGATAGATCAGTGGACTCACCAGTCTGCTTGTTTGTCTTGTGTACCATTGTAATAAAGTGATTTTTCTTTGTAACAGGAAAACCCAACCTGGTTGGGTCAGTTACCTTTTTCCCACAGGGAGCTACAGTATGGCCTCTGACTTGAAAGTGTTGATTCTCATGCTTACCATTTCACATTCAGCTAAAAGCCACCCCAAGCTGAGCTGGAGGAAATAGATTATGAATAAACGTGTCCTTGAATAGGAATACAATGTTTGGCAAAGCACAAAATGTGTCAAGTGTTTTTTCTTACAGAAGTTGTTCAGTATTACCCAGCCCGGTACCCACGTATATGCCACTGAAGGTCACTGTTGTTCACAAACCAGTATTTTAGCCCTACAATTTAAGCATAGGCAAATATTTTTCAAAGCACACAGCTGTGTTTATGATTTTCATTTGTGAACTGTTGATTTCAGTTTGGTTTGAAATCTATGACAACTATGATAATCCTGAAGCCACTGAATTGCATGTGCAGAAATGGATGACTGCTTCCTAAAATCCATGAAAATCATGGAATAGGTGACAAAACACAACCATCCACTTTTGACGGTGAGGTTGAGGAATAATGGTGCAAAGGTCTCATTTTAATAAACCTATAAGAGGGAGTCAGTGAACTGTGTTCTGCGTGTGCATTTCACCATTAGCTGAGCGTATCCTCTGCGCATTAAGTAAATACAAAACTTGAAAGCAGAGTTTGTGCTTCACCATTCATCAACAAGACTGCTCTGGGTGTATTCTTGACACTGTGCTGTGATGTGTATCTGTTTCAGAGGAGCTAAATACAGACCCCTGCCAATTGCATTGTTATTGACAAAGTCGGCTTTAACACAGGTAGATCAAGGCTATGGGGAAGCAACATTGTGTGGCCATTGTGAATTTATGTGGACAGTGTAGGGAGCCATCACAGTGTTATTAACCAGGATGCTTTCTTTCATCACTGTGCCACCCTTGGACCCCACAACAGCACTGATCTCATCACAATCCTGCACACACACTACACTGCATCCTCATTCCAGCTAGGTACAGGAATGGCCCAGGGCTATACAACAACTGTATGACCAATTACAGCCGACCAGCACATTTTACACTAAGTATACATTTTTTTCACTAACACTATCCATTTGTGAAGAAAAAATTGTCCTTCCAGGATGTCAGAAATTTAGATGTGTCTTTTTTAAGATCTCCATCTTGCATCGGTGTCTCAGAGCATTACGGTCCAGTCAGTCAGACGTCAAGACTAGTGAGGGTGAGACATGCAGGTCTGGGAGGAAAATGGAGATATTATCAACTATCAAGAATGATTCCTAATTACAGTGGTGTTTTGTAGTTTACATTTGTTTTTAGCAGTGACTGCAAATTAGCTCAAATGTACGTTTAAAACTTTGATGTAAAATATACAGATCCTTCATTCATTATGAAAATGCTTGCAAATGGCAGTTCACTGGTCATGTAGGCCATAGTGTGCAGAATCATTTTAAGTGGACATTAGTAATTGTTTGGTGCATAAAAGACACAGCATCTAGTTTCTTTTCCATTTTGACAAATTTGAATTTTGAAAAAACTTTTTTCCACATTATCATTGACAAGAATGTTTAAAATCTTAAATGTATTTTTAACATTCTACTATGGCATGAGTTTCGCTGCTTCCCAAAATTGGTCGATGCAGGTGTACCATTTCAGTCCAAACCACTGTGAATTCATGTATATAAACTCTGCCTACTTCACAAGTTAGTAATTTAGTTGGATGAACAAATAGATAGAAATACAAATACCACCATATCCATACACCCCTACTGTGATACATGTGGGAAATGTAAAAACTAATTATCCATATGGCTGTTACAGTTTAATTGGCTTTTGGAGTTTACCATTTCTGTATTATATCACCAAATGCATTAGACTGCATTTTACTGATGTTAAGAGGTGCTGCCAAAGCTTGCAGATTGAAAGATTGAATGAGACAAAAAGTCTGTGGAGAAACCTCAGGCTAATTAAGTTACCCCTCTATCTCTTTTCCCCATCCTGTTCTCTCTCTGACTCCAATGTTTCAGTCCACTGAACTGTTATGTTTGACAGGAAACCTATAGCACAGCTACATAGCCATGTGACCAGTGACCTGTGGCTGGAAACACTGGGGAACATATGCTACATAGTTTTAGCCTGAGGCATAACCTTCATTGGAGAATGGAGGCACATTAATGGACTCAATTTAATTTGCAGTACCTGACCATATAATGCAAAATGAGATTTCAAACCACACATGGTTACAGAACAGCTGGGTAGAAGCATACACAAGATCTTTAGAATATAAACTTTTTAACTTTTAAATTATTAACAACACTTCGCTGATGTGTGCTTAGAATGTGAGTGTGTTGTTTTTAACCTTCATACTTTTAGTGAGTCAGGGAAACATTATGCTTTCTTCAAGCAAAACTCAACACTTGTTGTACTGCAGCTGCTGATATTTGAACAGATTTGTCAATGTCCAAACTGACATTTTAAATGTGCTAACTTTAATTTCATAATCATGAAAACATGATTGGATTGAATAGGCTTTCTTTGAGTGATATCTCTCATTACTAATGGCCATTTTCCCCTCTACCGTCTACAGAAGTTTTATTTGAAATATAAAATGATATCCAACTTAGCATGTGACCTGTCAACCAACCAAGAAAACAATCACTAAATTATTACTTCTTACCAGAGGGCAGTTGCTCCAAGGTCCCCAGGGTGCCATGACACAGTCGTTGGTGCAGGCCAGAAAGCAGACCTGGGCTCTGGGTGGCATTTCCTCCTGATCACACAGACTGTCCTCCACACTGCTGGCCTCCCCACTTGTTGTTCCCTTCTTCACACACCTAGCAGAGCAGCAGAAGCAGCTGTATAACTAGTCTCTGGGGTACTCCTGAGTGGGTTCCACTGTTTTGAGTTTCAAAACACATTTCTAAGTTTCTGACTCAAAATAGATTGCACTTTTTTTCACAGGTGAGATTTTGCAGCTAGTTTATTTTTACAGGGTCTCTACAACTTGTCCCATGTTGCCGGCTTGTCTAAACAGTTAGCTGTATAAGACTGAAATGTGGGTACTTCAAATGACCCATCTTTTTTTAAAAAGCAACTTCTTGCGGTTGTGTGAATAATGTCTATATGTTTACATTCAATGGCAACGAAAGAAATAGTTTGACATTATTATCCTGCTGGAAAATGGAACGACGTCAGGCTGGGTGGTTGGGTTTACTAAGGGTGTCACTTCCACAGTGGAGTTTTTATTTGATTTCTTGAAAATAATCAACGTTGGTTTCTCTTACTTTCTTTTCTCATATGCCATTCTCCAAAACCTTAACCAAATGGTTTTAGATGCCTACATTAACCAAACCTTAACCACAGGGATGTAAGATCAGAAATGTCTAATGGAAAGTAGTTTCAATTTGCTACAATTTCATCCAGATTTTTGTGTTAGAGAGTGTCCTTTAAAAGGCTGATCATCACAAATCAGAAATAAGTCAGATATGTTTAGATTTTCAAACATTTTCTTTGCAGTCTTTGCAGTTTCACTCTTGAGTGCACATTTCAGCAGGTGGGTGGATGTCTTAAATATGTGGTTGTGATTTTCACTTAAAGCTAGGCTTTTGCAAAACAAGACCAATTCAGTTGCTTTTGAAAACAATGACAGAGTTGCCCTATTTGGCATTTCCCATTTCCGATGTTGGATAATCCAGTAGCAACACCTGTTCTTGCTGCCTGCAGAAAAGGTCAACACTTCACTGCTTTCCTCTGTGGCTATTTTAAGTATCACTAAAACGGCACTGCAGAAAATTTAACAACACTTATTAGGAAGCAGTAGTTTGTTTTTGACTGTTTGTTTCCCCCTGGCATTGGACGTGTCAGGAACCAGTGTGAGTGCCAGCTACAGGATCGCTGCCAGTCTACCCCTCCCGGCGTGTGTTGCAGTGCCAGGCCAGCAGTCTGCCAAGCCTAACCCGCTCACTGACCTGATCTTGCGGCTTTGGACTCCCTCCCCGCAGGCTGGCAGGTCGTCCACAGTGTTGATGGTACAAATGGACCAGGGCTCGATCCTCCACTCGTATTGGCTGCATTCACTGTGGCAGCGCACAGCCTCGTACACCTGTACGCGTGCGTGTGCAATCACATGAACAGACACACACATACACACAAGGAAAGGGACACACATGAGAGATTATAGAAAGAAAGCAGCAGTGTTACCTGAAAAAATGGACATGCATACAAATCAGCTCACACAATGACATGACCTTAAACATATACATTTTAATGCTTAAAACACAACATGTTCTAGGATTCTCCTCTTTTGGCATTTATTTTTAACATCCAGCACTTAGGCAATTGTGGATATGCATATTGCTTCCTTAGGATTATGTTTTTAGTTCGTCCAATTAAGGGAAGAACGATTTAATATTTTGTTGCCAAAGATGGAGTTAAATAGAAGGATGATGTCGCTAATATTTTCTATATTCAGTGCACCTTTCACCACAGAGGGGCTCTGAAATAACCCACGTGCACTTAACATGCTAGCACTGCAGAAAGGGATAAAACTGTAATATCATTATGTTCCCACTGAAATAAAGCATGATATGGAGAGAAGATCATGGGGGGTGTAAAATGACAATGACCATGGCAATAGGCCCTTCAGCTGAGGATGTAATTGGCTGGAGCCTATTCACTTCTTCCCACTCAACCAATGACTCTGGCATGTCTGTATAACCAAGGGAACAGCCAGCGCAATGCTCCTGTAAACACATGTTTACTCTCAATCTATGTAACAGTCTGCCACAGTAAAAGGTATACTCTAGAGGACAATTTGTGGAAAAAGCTATGACAAGCTGTAATGGCTATCTGTAAGTGTGTGTGTGTGTGTGTGTAGACTAGAGAGAAGGAATTGAGTGTTGAGTATTCCCTCCCCTACGGGCCACACAGATGCCTATTACACACCCTCATCATCTCCCATCTGTCCCTGCAGATGCCCCTGCTGGGTAAACTGGCAACTGCTCTGCTCCCACTTCCTCCACTACCACTGTAGAAACACAATTCCAGCTCAACAGCAAAAATGACTCTCACTTTCCACACTATATGCACTATTTTTTGAGCACTGACAGCATTTGTTCAATGAGTAATCATGTGAAATCATAGCATTTGCACCAAATGGGTTGTAGACATAAGGTGTCAGAGAGATATGTAATCATTTGTTGGCAGGTTAAAACTGTTGTAGTATGATACACAGACGGAGCATAAAAATACAGGATTTGCTCCCAAGTACATTTTAGGTCACACACCTTTAGAAGGAGCTCTCATCGTAGAGGAAATAGGAATAGGCTATCAGTTACAATCAGCTGTTACAGACCGGATTCTTCCAAATGTTTTATGGGCAATCTCTATCTTTTGCTCTTTTGTTCTCTTTTAGATTCTTCTGAAATCAAATATATTTTTTAGATAAGCAATGCAAAAATTATATTACCCAGCTCTATTTCTTTGAGCACACACTCAAATGTTTTACCGACAATATAATGAAGTCTTAACATTCTTTAGAAAAATGTCAATCTCAGTCCCTCCAGAAAACGCAAATGGAATATCATCCAAATGCACTTCACATAAATTGTTTCCATCCATGTAGCACTCTCTCCTATTAATCAAACTATTGTTCTTTCTCTCGACCAAAAGACCAAAAGGGTCACAGGAGTATATGTGACTTGGACAGTTTTGGCATGCATTTTGTCTTTATTAGCTACAGCAGAGTATATGTACAGAATGAACAGCACTGACCTGAGCCTGCGTGGATGTCCATATAAGCAGTGCATGACAAGCCAGAAGTTGGGTAGGGGAGAGAAGAACAATGATATGATCATTAGTTTAGATTTTGCCTGCAGTGACAGAAATGTATAATTTTGCTTAGATTTGATTAAAAAATACTGCATTCTGCTCTGTGTTTCATTAATGGGGTAAAGGGTGATTAAGTACTTTATCATCTACAGTGAATCCTGGATATTTTGCCAAACTGAATGATTCACAGTGCTGAGAGAGTTTTAAAGTGCGGGAGTCAGTTGCAACAGCTGTGCAATGGCCAGACTTGCAGCTGAAGGCAACTCCGAGAAATTAATTTGTCTGGTGTTGGTGAGAGGGGAAGTCGGCGTGAATGAGCATATGCTCAGAGAGGCTGTGTGCTCTGTATCTAAACAGAGTTACTAAAAGTAACTGCTGACAAGAAACCGTTCAAGCTGTCCAGATTTATTTTTCAGGGTAAAAAGGACATTCAAATAAAATCCCCTGACCCAAGACAGTACTAACATTTACTGCATTTGTCTTTGGACTGGATAGAATGCTTGTTGACAGATGCTCATAGCAACATCATGCACCCATGTTTATGTGGGAAATATCCCTGGATGCCAAAACAGTCTTTATCTTAATGCATTAATTTATTCATGACTTTGAACATCTGACTGGGACAAGCTTAGGATCAGTTAAACCCATCTTAATTTCTGGTTAAGAGGCAATAGTTAAGAATCACTAAACTTTTCTACTAAAAGTAGAAAAACAATGCCACGTGCATGGCATGGAAAGTAAATTGCATTATTGTTATTGCTCTTAATTGCTTCATGAGATAATGGTTATGGCTTCCATCCAAAAAACATACACACCAGCAAAGACTTAATGAGAACACCATGCCCTGACACAAACAAAAATACATATACCCACAATCAGGCTTCAAACCCGGTCACTCCACAGAAACTGCCCTACTGTCGGTCACTGATGCCCTCCAGTCTGCCAGAGCTGCGGGGAGATCATCTGTTGTCATCCTGCTGGACCTGTCTGCAGCATT
>JAVQJL010052288.1:0-11117 GCA_036024295.1 Nannoperca obscura
GTGTGTGTGTGTGTGTGTGTGTGTGTGTGTGTGTGTGTGTGTGTGTGTGTGTGTGTGTGTGTGTGTGTGTGTGTGTGTGTGTGTGTGCATTTTTGTAACTGGCAGCAGTCAGATGGGCTCTGTCAATGACAGCATATGGCATGTGTGTGTGACATGGAGACTATCTATAGTGTAATGTGTCTGAGTTCATGTGATTGACTGACTGTGATGTTCACAGCTTCGTGTCAGCTGTCTTTCTGAGTGGGAGGGCTTTGCTTACCCCCCTTCCGAATAATGAAGTGTTAAGTTTATGTTGTTAAGAGGCAGCTGTGTTGGTTTAAGGACACATCAACAGGTCTGATTTAACACAGTTATCAAAGTAATGTTGAAATTACTAGTCATCTGACAGAATAAAGGTGTATTTGTAACATTAAAATGACTAATTGTGACCATATGACTAATTTTAATGTGGAAGGTGTCTTTTGTAAGGATGAACCCAGAGAAATATCACCCAACTCTGCAGACAATGTTAGAAGCTGTCTGGAGAACATTGTTTAGCATTTAGCTTTAGCATTTAGCAGCTAAAGAACCAAATATCTCCCTCAGGAGTTGGAGGAGATCAAAGCAGAGCTAAAAGGAGGAAGAATATTGTCCGGAAACACGACTCCAAATCAATGCCAATGTTGCTACGTATCTGCTAGATGTGTAAATAGTGAACTGTTTGCTAACACATACGCCATATCAACTAAATGAGTCGATAAGAAGTCAGTTATATGTTGACAGCTTATACCACTGCCCCCAAGCAGACAATAAAACAACTGATCCTGCTTTAAGTCACTTAATAAATAGAAATAGCAAATAATTCCAGACATAGGCAACAGTTGTTTGTTTTATTGCTCTGATGACTTGCAATGGGAATTAATCCTTATGCTTTTACATTTAATTAATTACATTTATTAATCAGAAGAATAATCAATGGTATTATATAATGAAATATGGTGTAATATGAATATAATCAAAATACTAATTTATTTGCAAGCCTACTTTAAACCAGTTAATCCTGTTTATTCACCCACTGGGCCACCCTGCTGCTCCTGCTCTTCACATATAATGATGGAGATTATGTTTAGTCCTAAAAGAAGCAAGTCATATTCTGCTACATTTTCAAATAAATGCACACTTCACTTTCTACTGATGTATTATGACTCAACCTACATCTGTGGCTCTGAACACCAGGTGTGAGATAGACACTTCTGTGAGGACCGCGGAAATAATGTGTTTTTAGGTTTCCTGCCTCAAGGTCATACACATACTACCCAAAACATAGCAAAATGTATTTTTCTATACAGATAAGTAAAGCATGATGTTCTGAAGTGCTGGTTCTGTTTATAACTCTATCACTGAATAGATTTGCAAATCTGTGTGTTCTCTTTGAAGGAGAAGCTAAAAGCTGTGAGAAAACACTGGGTGGAGCATTTTACACTGATTTGGCCCAGTGTGTTTGAAATAAAGAAGAAGAGGTTAATTGGCATGAGTGCCAGTCACCGGAGCTGAGCAAACAGTACAGTACTTTTGAGAAGTGATATCTATAAAGTATGTTGTAAAAACAGAACCGCAGCGTTGTTCATTTTATGATGTTTGCCCCTGTCTTTTTTTCACCAGGTGAGAGTGCGATGAGGAGAGGTTTCAGAGTGTGAGGCCATGGGCTGCACCTCAGCCAAGCAGGTGTCGGCCGTGCCCAACGATGAGGAGGGACGCGGCAAGGCCTACAGCAATGGAGACCTCTTCACCGGTCAGTATGCTAACACACACACACAGACGGACAGATGTCAATAAAAGCTTCACAGCACCATTTCACTCTGTTAATTGCTCAGCGTAGACCCATTGCCCCGTCTGGCCTCACAATATATTCTAGTCATTATAGCTCATAGTCCTCTGGCAGAGTGGTAAGTTCTCCATTTCAGACAATAACTGTCAACACTGCAGTTTTATTGGAGTCATCTGTGTTGACGGTTCATGTAAGAGAGAGGAAGTAACCAGTTAGTGCGACTGCAGTGTTAATTCGGTGCTCACTCAGGTGTATCCTGGACGTTCTTAATAATATAGTCTTTAAGAGTGGAGAGAGAGAAAGTGAGAGGAAAGAGGAGGAGGGGGGAGATGGGACGTCAGAGAAAAAGCAGAAATGATGAGTTGAGATTGTTCAGGTATAGTTAAAGTGGCACAGTACCCTACAGTACTACTCAGCCTGTGAAAATACTTATATAATGTTTTCTGTGGCTCTGGAGGAAGTTTGAGAGATGCCATCAGGATCCATCTCGCCTCGGCCACGTGACTTTTAACAGACAGTTCAAGGCCAGAGTTACAAATTGCATGTGTGGAGTTTTTAAAGGAATTGCCATTCAGGAGGCATGGCACTTTTGGGTTGCATTATGGGAAATGTAGTATCCAGTATTTTTGGAGCTTGACCCATATTAGGGACTAAATATCTTTGCATCTGCAGCTGCAATTGTAACCATTCTGTTTTAAATCTCTTTTGAGTACCCTGAGGATGGCAACCTGTCAGATTTAGCAAAGAAATAACAGAAGAAAACAAAACATGTTTATGCAAGACAATATAGTTTATTACTCTTCTGTAACCTTTGTTTTTGTATTGTGAAATACTGGATAGTTTTACCCCCTCAGGCCCCTTAAAACTGTTAAGATGAAACAGAAAAAAAAGGGAACATCACTGTCGGGCTCACTCATGAATCAGACATTTATGCAACCTCTGACACGGAGTCACAAGTAGACACGACTTCCCTTTTTAAAGTGTCAGAAGCCAGAAAGCTTGGGAACCACTGGATTAGATGAAGGGACAATTAATCAACAGTACTAATAGTTTTAATAAATGATGAATCATTTGATTTCTCTAAGCAAAAACATTCTGAGGTTACTCCTTTTTTTATTATTTTAAACTTAATGTATTTAGATTTTTAAATTTTGCTCTTACAAAATGTTGAATTTAGCTTGGACATTGTGCGTCATCCATTCATTTTAGGATAGGGTTGGTGGATTGATCCCCAGTCCACGAGTGAAACTGTCTTTGAGCAAGACACCGAATCCCCCCTATTGCGGGACAAAAGCATCTGCCAAACACGATGTGATTTTTATGGAATTGATTAATTGAAAAAAGATTAGTCTGTAATGTGTATAATTGTTGGCTGCAGCGCTTGCTTTAATAATAGCTCGCAGGCTGCCGTGCAGTGAGGGACAGAATGAAAGCGAAAGCCAGAGAAAGAGATAGATGATGGGTGGTAGAGGGATTAATAGCGATTAAGAATTAGGAGCAACACTCTGGTATAACTGCACGTGGGCGGATGGATGTGGCAGATGACGATCCACAGGAGGTCTTCTCTCTGTGTCTCTCTCCCTCTGACCTGCCTCCCACCCTCTTTCTGCGACCTCTTTGACTTGCTTGCTCTTTTTCGTCCCTTCTCGTCTCTTTTCCGATACGTCCCTCCGCCCCCCTCTTTCTGCTCTCACGTCTCACTCCCCTCCTCGTCTTTTAAGGAGCAACAGAACGAGGCAGGAGATGAGAGCGGGAGATGGGAGGAGTGGAGCGTTTTTCCTTGAGAGAGGAAGGGAGAATGACGTGTGTTGACGCTGCTGCTCTTCTCTTTCTCTCTCTCTCTCTCTCTCTCCTCAGCTTCTATGTCTCGGCTAAGTCGCCTCTTCCCTTCCCCCCTCAAGGCCTCTTTCTTCCCTTCCTCTTTCTCACTGTCTCTCTATTTTGCGTCTCTTTGCCCCCCACCTCCCTCCTCCCTCTCTTCCTGCCTTCATCTCCCAGTGTTTCTTCTCCCCAGCTCTTTTCCTCTCTTCTCTGGCACAACATTAGGTCAGAACCTTTTGTCCTATCACCTTTCCTCCTCATTCCTCCCTCTTTCCTCCCATCCTCTCCCCCCAGTCTTGCTGTCAGTTGGTTAAAAGAGAATCCAGAGTGGTGGTGGCTGGGCCAGACTACAGTTCGAGCTTGTGTGCGAGTGTGAGTGTGTGTGGTGGTGGGAGACAGAAGTGACCTGGATAGTGTGGATTAGAGTCATCCCAGGCCACAACACCCAATAACATCCTTTCTTCACCCCCTGCCTTTTTCTTTTCCATCTTCATCTAGTCTTATTTTCTGATTCTTCTTTACCTCTAGCTTTTTAACTCCACTTTCTATTTGAGTATTTCATTTGTTTTTTCACATACTGTGTAGTCGTTCTTTCCCACTTAACTCGCCGCCCTTACCAACCCCAGTCGAACTGCCTCACTGCATCCGGTGTACTTCACATGATCGTGGCGGAAAGGATTGGTCCTGGTCAGTCAGCCTGCCTACGCTTATAAATGTACCCCCAGTAGACTGTGTGTCAGTGTGTGCACATGTGTTTGTGTTCATACATGTTTGTGTGTTGCATATCAGTGTATCTAGTGAGAGAGCGACGCCATTTCTTGCTCACGCTGATCTGCCTCCAACAGATTTTCTGCCAGTCAGTCTGTCCTTTTGTGTGCGTGTGACTGTGTGTGTGTGTGTGTGTGTGTGTGTCCCAGATATTCTGGCTGCCCGCTCTGTCAGGCTCTGGCCACTAACCCCAACTCAACCCCTCCCCACACACACACACACACACACACCACCCCTCTCTCGGTCACTCTCACACAATAACCGGAAACGTCTGAGCTCCATTACACAAACACTGAAGGACGACGAAGGAAAATAGCAACACTCTCCACAACATCATGCTATTGATGACTGCAATAATCACAGTCGGAGGAGATTGGGGTAGAGATGGCGTGTGTGGGACTCTGTGTGTGTATATGATTGTATACGTGGCAGCCGAACACGTATACACAACATTGTGGCGTGCAGATTTCACTGTTTGTTTAAACATTTGTGTTGTTTTGAGGCGCTGAAACAGCTGTGTGGTTTGAGGGTCTGTCCTTTAACAGAATCCGATGCTGATGTCCCTCTGATATTTTTGTGTCAGATGCTGAGAAAATATCGTAAATAGAGAGCAGACCGTGACCGTGACACCTGCAAAAGCATCAATGGTGTTTTACTCCCATGGAATTAAACTGGATTGCTCAAGACTGATTGTTTTATTAGTGCCTTAAAGAAATCCTGGCATTTAAATCTTACTGAGCTTTCTTTATTAGGCCACAAAGTGGGTGCTCAGTCCTTGGAAGTATTATCACATTGACGGCTGAACGAGCGCAGCTACGTCTGTGAATGAACGTTTTGTGATGACACATTTCAGAGAATTCCCCTTTTTCTTCTTCTTAAAACACAAAGCATAACTGACAAACCAAACTCACAACAAATACAGTTTCTGTGTACATAAACAATATCCTATAGGGCAGTACACAGAAATAGAGAAGCACGGTGTTGACCTGAAGGTCACAAGTTTAATCCTAGAGCTGGCACAATAAAGCAACAAAAAGTGAAAGAGCAGCACTTGCGCCTCCCTCATTATCACTGCTGTGATCTTTAGTGTCTTTAACAAAGCTGCTCAGCTGATCCAGTGGAGCTGCTCAGTGGTTAACGGAGGTGAACTGTGGTTGTACTGGGCACTGACCATCCTCAGTGTATTTGTTGCAAGTTTGGTTTGTGATCATTTGTGTGCCCTGAACAGTACTTGACACATGCGGCTTGTTGAATGTGCATCCACGCAATGCAAAAGCTAGCATAGCCAGTCCATGCTAACCTCCTCTATCCACAGCCTCGTCATCATCAAAGCGCAGATATCAGTCATTAGAATATCTGCAGGATGAGTCTCTGGTCTTTGACCTTTTTTGAGAAAAAGCCTTTTTTTTAATTCAGATATTAAATTTAGCTCATACCAGACATGATGTCAGATTGCTCTACACCATCATGTGACTCTCAGGAACTTCAGTGATGCATTTAATTGGAGGCCAATATCAGTCTGTTATTTTAGGAAGCCAATCTGTCGAACTAATCGTACAAAATACGGTTATTCACTGATTTCAGCAACAAGGAGCAGTGTGTGTACGTAAGGTATCATTTAAACATGTTTCTGTCAGTAGGAACCAGAAGTCAGATCCTCAATAAATCAGATTAGTTAATCACGTATTTTCCAATCATTCGGTTGTTGTCTGAGGTCTCCAGTCTGTACATGTAAATGTTGAATAGTTGTTGTTTTCTTATTTGCTTACAGTAGCAGACTAAATATTTAAAAATGTCTTTTCTGATCAGTCTGTTCCTGCTTTTCATAATTTTACCGCCCCCCCAGCAAAGTGTCGAGGTGTAAATGTCATGGCCAGGCTGATGATGGCCTGGGGCCAGAGTTGCCGAGAGGGAGGACACCCGGCAGGAAGGACAGAGTGACATAGCCACAGGACAGGCAGGCCAGCTAGGGCTGTTAGAGCACACATAAACACAGAAATACACACACACACACACACACGCAACCAAAGATGGCTATTTAAATGACTCGCATCCATTCAAACGCCACACTTCCATAAAATGACAATCGAGCTAGTTCATATCGGAAATAGAAACACACTTTGTGCACTCACACACACACACACACACACACACACACACACACACACACATGCCCGCCCTCGTGGACACGCGGTGACTGTTGGTACCTTAAGGTCAGCGTGGAGCTCTGGTCTTTAATCAGAGATGAGAAAGACGTCCACATCACAAAATCACGGCTTCGCAAAATAGTTCTTCCCTTTCATCCCCCCCGCTCTCTCTCTCTCCCCCCCAAAGCGAGCCCGGCATCAGCGTGACGAAACACCCTTCACATTTTTTGTGACAATGACAGCCGCACACACACACACACACACACACACACACACACACACACACACACATACATAAACACACATACGACACACGGCATGACCAGTCTTTGGTCCTATCTAAATTGAAGCAAAGTCTGTGATGTGATGAGTCTTGATTGGTGTAAGCTGGGTCACTTTGATCTATCTATACCCGTCACATTAAGCTCAGTGAGCATCCTGTATCAGGAGCAGAACATCCACCCTATCTAACCCGTCCAAATTATAAAATGACATTTTTCTCAACTGGTGCTTGAAAATGTCAATTTAGATTTATTTCCGTAGCCCACCGCAGCATCTAATTTTATTCTTCCCCTTCCTATTCATCTGTATACACCTTAAGGTACAGATTAAATAGCTTGACATTGATGTGGACTGCCCCTGTAATATACAGCAGATTAAAGGAAATGGCTCTTAATTCTGTTTCCTGCTGCAGCACCATATGTGCTGAATGTTTATAGAGCAGATCTTAGTTTGGGAGCCTGTGTAGTGTTATAAAACCTTTGTGTGTGTGTCGGCATGTTCAGACAGGAGCTGCTTCACTCCGACTTGTTTACATTCCTGAGACAAACAGAACAGCAGAAGAGTAGTTGGCATTTGTTTCATCTCTTTCTCTTAAACCTGCCAGCTCCCCTCCTTCTCCCTCTCTCACTCATCAAATTTACTTCGGAATCCACAGTGTTTATCAGACAAATGCAGGCCATGTTTGACTCTACAGTGACGCACTGGTAAGATGCAGAAACACAGGTGATCGCACACACGCAGGAGCAAACACGCTCACACACAGGTGATCCAGGTGCCAGCTGGATTGTGAGCAACAGAGCAGAGAGAGAGAGAGAGAGAGAGAGAGAGAGAACCCTTCGTCGGAGTACAAAGTGGCACAGACAGACACATGGATACACAGACAGACATGCAGACAGCTGATAGAGCAAGGGCAAAATACAAAGCGTGTATCAGCGTCTCGGCTGCTTTATCAGTTAAATGTCCAACAACCAGGTAGTCAGCAGATATGACAACCTGGTGTGCTTTTATTGTTCTGCTCAAGGTTAGGTGGGGTTTGGTCTTACAAAAAGGTGCTGTACGTAGAGTTTTTATTTTTACTTCATATCATCTTACGTCACGGATAGATTTATTTTGATATTGTTTATTGTGTGCTATAAGCACCACTGGGATTTCTCCTTCCTGTTTTGGGTCGTTCAGGTCTTTTCTTAGTGCTGAAACAATTAGTCCAGAATCACTCCCTATTTACTCTAGAGGGACAATATTAACTGTCCTCCTCCACATTCTGAGTGTGGAGTTTTTGCACTATATAGTGCTGGCAAAGATTCCCCCATTTGAAAAAAAACAAACTAGTCCTACAATCCATTTGTCACATTTGATGGATGTGAAAATTAAACTTGTGAGACGTCGACTAATCAGTGCAACTCTATTATAAATACATTTGGCTTTTGGACTGCTGGTCAAACAAAACAAGAGATCTGAAGATGTCTCCTGGTGGGGCCGTGCAGTGTTACCTTTCTTGTCACCGGCTCGTCTGAACTGTCTTTACTGTCTAAGCTGTCCATGTGGTCTAGAAGCTGTTCAATTGATCCTCAATCCCTTCCAGCTTTCTTCTCCTTATCTGTTATGTTGTTTTTTTCTTCCTCCCTCTTGTCTCTTCTGTCTCCTCTCTTACTACACATACACATGTTTTCCCTCTTGCTGTCTCTCTGTTTTTGCTTTCTCTGTCCTCAGATGAGTTGCTGGTGCTAAAGTGTCCTCCTGCTTATATCATCTGTCATGTCCACTTTCTAAAACACTATGTCAGGTTGTAGTTATCAGATTACCTTGGACAAATTATAACTAAAAATCAATGGTATAGTAATTGGTAATATTGACATAATGGAGTGAGTGTACAGTGAAGCCAATATGACATAGTTTAATTATTTTAGCCTTTCAGATCGTACTGACCAGGACGAATTAAAGGTAATTGGTCAGTGTTTCTTCATGATATTGTTTATTTCCCTCCTGCCTCTCCTTCTCTCCTTTAATCATGCCTCTCTCTATCTCTAAACCACTCTCTCCTCAGATGAATACAAGATGAAGGGAGTGGAGGAGGTGAAGTACATGAGAGGGGATGAAAACCGGGTGAATGCACGCAACCAGGAGAACCTGGTGAGAGAGACACACACGCACGCACACACACACACACACACACACACACACACACACACACACACACACACACACACAGACAGACAGACACACAGACACACACATCAAGCCATCCACTGATAGGCTGTCATCCACACACAGACTCAGACCTTTTCCTGACAGTTTATCAGCTCAAGCGAACAGGCTCGTGTTTGTGTCCAAAGGCAGCTCCGTCAGCCTCAGCAGCCCACACATACACACTTACTGTCTCTTGCACACGTGCAAAAACACACACAGCAACACACACAAAGAGGTGCCTCACACGCAGGTAGAGACAACATGCTGGAGTGTGTGGAATGTGGGGGCTGATCGCTTGGTTGGTTTGTCTCCCTCCTGCAAAACCTGTGGTCTTGCATGCTACACTTTCATTGAAGAAGTCATGTTTTGTTTTAATACCTTGCCAAATAACCTGCCTTTGCAAATTGCATGCAGACAACTTCCAATTTATAAAGCATGTTCATATTTACGTCTTTATCCATACACTATATGACTGAAAAGCATTGTGTGAGGTGAGATCCTGTTTGCTTATTCAGTGAATCAGGTTAGTCTCCCTGGCGTCCTGGCAACCAATGTAACTATAAATCCTGATTAAAAAACAGACGTTGTGTCTCACTGCCACTAATTCATATTACTGCCGCTCTAAAACCGTCCTTATCACACTAACAGGCTACACCAATGAGGAGGAGCACCCCATGTCCTCTGAAACTTTGATTTTACATGAAGAAATCAGATAAAATGCTGCTTGACTTATGCTCTTCGGACTGCTTCTGGAGTGATCTCCTTATATCTCCTGGATACAACAAACATTTTTTGGAACTGCATAAATTATTTAAATGGTTGGTGTCTTGTTTAAAAATGAGAGGCATGGCATGTTAGTCAGTTGAATGAGTTACTTAAAGACCCAAACCGCATTTTTACATAGCCAGGTAACCTCTAGTACAGCCACTTCATGTAGTCAGACCAGTATTTGTTTCATACCACTTGTAGGTGTTTCCTATTAGAGAAATTCTCTCTCACACACACACACACACACACACACAGTGGGTGATGAAAGATGCAGGTTACAGTATTTTTCCTTGATCGCTGCAGCACTTTACTGTAGCAGGACACTGTACACAAGGCTTGCAAAAAAACATGGAACTGAACTCATGCGAGGTGAACAACCTTCATCGTGGTTGACACAACAGTTTTATTTAGACCTACATACATTATATCCGTTGGCTGTTGTGCAGTGCCAGCTGGGTGAGAGGCATAATTTGATAATGCAGGTTTGATGTGACGTGTGCTTTCAGTAGTGTTGCTGTTTGCTGGTATAAGTTGTTTGTTTTTTGCCTGTTTTATGAGCTGATAATGAAAGTTAATGGTGTGTTTGTGTGTGTGTGTGTGTGTGTGTGTGTGTGTGTGTGCGTGCGTGTGCGTGTCTTTCAGGAGAAGAGTAATGTGCAGTACAGGGGCAAACAGCAGAAAGAGGTTGCTGCAGCAAACATCAAGTCTAAGTAAGTGGCCAGCAGCAATCTGCATACTATCTGGTGGATATTGTATCACTTAAACACCTTATCACAAATTTGTGATAATAAAAATTGTTAATGGGTCAGTTCACCCCCCCCCCCCCCAGTGCTCACTGCATTGAAAAGTTCTATTTAAAAATGTCAACAGCAACATGTCTTTCTACAAAACAATAAGTAACCAGCAAGTGTGGATGATCCACTTTGTGAACAACTGTACTAAGCTGGACTAGATGACTTTAAAATGTTCCAAACATTTACAATCCCATGACAACTGGGCAAAGTTCATCTGCTGAGGAAGATCATGCCATATAATCAAAAGCTCCAGAGCAGCTACTAATGGACTAATGGATTAATTTGGCTGAACTGACCCTTTAATAAACTGTTATGTCCAGTGTCCATTAAAATGCAACTTGGATTCAGTATGTTAATATTATGAAGTGTGAAGTAAGTGATATTTTGTGTCTGGTTTTTGTAATGCTGCCTCTTGGCCAACCTCAGACTCTGTGTGTGTGTGTGTGTGTGTGTGTGTGTGTGTGTGTGTGTGTGTGTGTGTGTGTGTGTGTGTGTGTGTGTGTGAAAATATTTTTTTGTTCTGTCTGCAGAGTATTTATAATT
>JAVQJL010052293.1:0-26494 GCA_036024295.1 Nannoperca obscura
TACGAGTCTCCCGGCAGCCTAGGCCTATAGCAGCATAACTAAGGGGTGCCTCAGGGGTCACCTGAGTCAGCCCTACTATAAGCTTTATCAAAGAGGAAAGTCTTAAGCCTACTCAGGAATGTGATTGTGTGACTGAGTTTTTCCAGTGCACAATTTGTCTTATATCTCTCAATGTAAGGCAGTGACGCAAAACTGATCCTGGTTGTAAAATACAATATACTAACATCACTTAGTCAAAACTTCAACAGCATGAACACAACTATAAATAAGTATGCAAAAGAAACACTGCTCTTAGATTGGTCTGCAGGAGTATTAGACAGCAGCTGGTTTCGGTGTTAGGGCCCTGGTGTTGTGCATGCTGGCTCACTGTTACACTGTCATGGCTTACTAGGACAGTTGAATAAAACAGAGTCATTCTTAATGTTACCAGTAACGCTGTGTGTGTGAGGATTGAGATTTATTCAGGGTACTGGTTAGTATTGAGTAGTATTGCAGCGGAGGAGAACATTTCCCAGGTGGATATCTCATAAACAGAAATTTAAATAAAAACTAACTGCATGAGTAGACACTACTACAGGTATGCAAGCAGATGCATTTTTATAATAAGAGAGAACTGAATGTGTAGTTGCATTGGGGCTTTAGCAGAGGTGATGTAGTATGTGTCCTTGTGGGTGGGTCAGATTGGCTCAGAGCTTGGAGTAGTAGGTGTTTGCTGGACTTGGCCTCCACCGGCATCATGACATGCCTGACCTCTGGCGTCAGGGTCGCAGGCCAGACTTTTCCTTTCCTGCGATGAGCTGTTAACTGACTTCAGGGGCAGTCATTCAGGCTGTTTCTCTCTGTGTGTGTGTGTGTGTGTTTGTGTGTGTGTGTGTGTTTGAACCTCAGCACCCTGTGATCTGATTTACCCTGACAAGGCAACAGTACTGAACAATAAAAATGTCTATTTTCTCCCGCTCACTCTCATTCGCTCCCTCTCTCTCTGCATGCTTTGGGCAAAATCGAGGGAGGTGATTTAACAGAACAAACCCACTGAAAGAATGACATTCCCAAAGAGTCATTTTTGGAATCTAAATCCCCCTTTTGTATGTTGTACTCATAATTCTATGTCAGGAACAGTTTGGTGCCATTTGGCTCAGAAAGCTGCAGTGAGATTACTCAAGACACAACAGATGAAAGCATATAACTACCTTTTTAGCAATTCTACATTGGTAGCCTGTTCTTGTTCGAGTGAACCACCTTTATGGCACTTATTTTTGTCGTGCTAACCTCATGTGAGCCTGACTGTAGTAGTTCTCAGGTCGAGGCTAAAAAGGAGAGGAGACCAGGCTTTTGCAATCACTCAACAACCTGCCTGAGTAGATCAGCCAAGTTAGTTCTTTATCTTTGTTTGAATCTCTCCTAAAAAGACATTATTTTAGAATTTCATTATTTTTATTCTTTGTCTCTCTTAGCCCCAATTTGTGTCTCATGTGTCGTTATATTCAAGTCACAGAGCTACGATTCTGGTCTTCTTAAAGCTGAATCCCTGTCGATGTTTGATAAGCCCAGAAGGTTTAAATTTAAACAACACTTACTGCTGTTCTGAATTTTTATCATGCAGCAGACCTTTATATTTATATCCAGATAAACAGAAGATTCTTTTAGGATTCTAGAGATGCCGTTAAAAGTGTTGCTGTTTAACTACCATTTGGTCCAGGTGGAAATATCTTCACATATTAAATGTATTTACACAAAATTGACATTCATGGTCACCCAGACGATGTACCCTAAAAACATTGGTGATCGTCTGACTTTTTCTCCAGTGCCACAATGGCTGTGACGTTTGTGGTTTTGAGTGAAATATCTCAACAACTATTGGATCAGTTGCCATAAAAAGGGGGACATATATTTATGTCCCCCTCATGATGAATTGTAATCATTTTGGTGATTCTCTGAAATTTCATTTATAATCATCAGGTCAAACAGTATTTTGGTTTATTTCTGCAAAACTATTGACATTCCCATCTGCCTTAGCTGTACTTTGTGTTTAGTGCTAATTAGCATGTGTTAGCAAGTGTTAGCATGCTGACATGCTATAAAACAGCATCTTAGCATCTCGCACAAACCACCAATGTGGCAATGTACAGCCTCACAAAGCAACTAGACTGTAGATGCTTAGTTTCAGTTTGTTTTAATTTAATTTGTTAAACTGTATTTTATTGAATCTTATTTATGCATTATCCCTTCTCTTGTGTTTTTCCGCCTCCTAAATCTAGGCTCTCAGTCTGTTCGTTTTTCCTCCTGCCTGGCTGTTTAGAGAGACTCCCTAAGCCGCACACCCTGCAGCACACTCAATTGTGAATCCAAACAGCTGGAGCAGCAGCAGATAGACAGTGACTGAGAAAAGGGAGGGAGGGTTGAGAAATACAGAGCGAGCGAGCAGAGAGAGAGAGAGAGAGAGAGAGATGAAAAGCATGCCAAGCGAGAGAGGCACTCATATTGAAGGAGGCAGAGGCAACAGCTACAGCAACAGTACGCTCCTTCCCCATCCTCTCTCTCCTTTCTCATAATCCAACATCCACGCCGGGGGAGATGGAGAGCACCCTGACCCGCTGAGGAGCACTGCTTCAAGGAGAGGAAAATCTCACAAGACCCCCTCCTGTGCATGCCTGGATCTCTTTTTTTATTTTAGGGGGGGACAAGAATCAGGGGGTGAAAGGAGGTGTGTACACACGAGCGTGTCAGCGGGAGGGAGGGAGGGAGAAGGAGAGAAAAGAGGGGGATGAGTGGCAGGTTTGGTACAGCTGCTGATGCCAGGGTCTGAGAGTGAGACAGACTGAGGGGGACCTGCGCAGCGGAGGGCTGGCACGTGTGGAGCAGTGTTGGCAACTTGTGGGCGAAGAAGACAGGAAAATAAATTCACATACGCACACAGCTGGACAGATGAGGAGGCATCAGGGACCACACTTCAGTCCTGGGTATGTCCACTTATACTACAGATACATACAGGCATGTACATGTTATTCTCAATGGTTGCTGTGTTTTTACCGTTAGAGCACAGAAACACTTGAAACGCAACAGTGCGTGTTTGCAGATCTGCAGGGTTGACGACTACCCACCCTGACAAGTCTCCCTACTTGCCCTCAGATACTTGCAGCAAAGGAAAGAGGACTAGGAGGAGAGATTATGTGTGTGTCTATGTGTGTGTCTGGCTGGTCATGCCTTCTTACCATTTACATCTTGTTATAACATTATTGTATACCACTAGAGGCCTTTCGTAATGGGTTTCATAAGCTGTCAGAGTGATGCATGTAAATAAACCCCCACTTCTGGACTGTTGTCATGTTTCACATCGTCAGACAAATTAAACAATCACACTACACTCATCTCACTTGTTCCTGTGGTTGTAACATTTGCGCATTCACTTTGGACACAAGTTATTTGTTCTGTACATAGCATGCAGTCATAAACTGTGCGCTACAAAAAAATTTGAAAGCATAAATTATGTGGCAGCTGAAAAAAGGTTGTAGCCAGGTTGTGTTTGTGCGCTCTGGTCCGAGACATGTATAGCTGCCTGCTTACCTTGGCTGTACTGCCATTTGTGGTAACATGACATGTGTGGCCATGTGTTATGTCACGTTGTGGCAGAGTTCATATGGCTTATGACAGCAGGTTTACATGAGGTGTATCACCCAGCTGCTCATCTTTCTCTCCATCTAAACCCCTCTATCTCTCTCTTCCTCTTTTTCCCACCATCTTCCATCTTTCTCCATTTTCAATTATAGGCTGTCACCTCTCAGCCCTTTCCTCCTGATCCTATCTCCTGTTTCATTCTCATGCGAAGCAATTATCTTTACCTGACTCTGTTCCTGCGGACAGCATGGCTGGCTAGTTTCCTGTCTGCTTTTTCAACATTCAAAGTGAGGGATAGGTGGGGATCTCATGTCCATTTTTTGTATTGTCTCCTGAACCTGAGCAAAGAAGGACGTCAGTGAAGCCTGAACGCAGCAGCTACAGTACTTCATATTATAATAGCTCTCATAGACCCAGAAAAGAATAGCTCTGGGGGCTTTTCAGTGTACAGAAGAATCACGCCTCTAATCATGCAATCAGCTCATTATTTCCTGCTCCTCATTAACTTGTTTGGGTTTCTAACTTTATCGCTGTTCACAGTCTCGTCTTCCTAAAAACAAACAAAGAAAAAAAAACTCACCCAGACAGAGCTGGCAGGCAGATTGCTTCCAGCATATGGGCGAACTTGCTGTTGGCGTCTGAGAGAGGAAAGACTTGACAGAGAGCTGAAACCCCCCCTTTCACAACCTTTCTACCCTGCTGAATCCTTGCACTCTTTTATGCATCTAAACCCTGTCTTTCTAGCTCTAGTCTTCTTTCCTTACACCTAACTTGTTATCATCCCATCTTATAACCTCTAAATTAGAACAATACAACTCTTGCTGAAACACACATATTTACATAAAAACAGCTACACACTCCCTCCACCAGTACAACCCTTCTAGCAGAGCAGTGTGACAGCTACCTGAAGAATAGTATCACTGTCCTTTCTACTGCCAAGCATATAAAATAGTGTGAAGAGACACAGATGGAGTCTGAGACTGGAATTGAGACATTGCAGAATCAGAGAGGAGAAGGATAAGAGGAAGAGCACATAATGAACAGAGAGGAAGACAGGAATAGTGAATATTAATAAAAGACTGAAGTGATAATAGAAGAAGGCTATGAGTCAAACGAACAGACAGAACTGAAAGAGTTCAGAGTGTGACAGAAAAATGGAAGAAGGTGGGTGAAAATGTTTGGCCTCGGTGGTGACAGGGGCTGATTGCTGATGTCTTTTTCCAGAGAGTGAACGCAGCAGCAAAGTGATAGCTTTCAGCCACCCCCGGGGAAAAAGGGGGAAAAAGGTGAAGAAAGGGGGGGGGGGCACAAAGGAAGCAAAAGGTGTTTGATTTGAGCCTTCTGCCTTTTGCTCATTTTTTGGTCATCATTTCTATTGGTTATTATAAAATTGTTGCTGAAGTGAGATCTCAGAGCATGGCATCATGGCTACAATGAAGTCCAATGGGGCAAGATACACAAATGATTAAACAAATTAAGTCAACAGTGGCCAGATTATCTAAATTGCTTCATTTAGAGGTAGACATGAAAGTGAGCACATTCAATCAAATGTATCATTGCAATAAATGTATTTATAACATATATAATTAATGATAGTATATAATTTATTTATTGCAACGATACACGTTTTAGATACTCTGACAAGACAGATTATACCAGAGGTACACAACGTTTGTGGAACATGAACACATATTTAAAGCTGCTGCAGTCAGATAAAGGATCATTGAGTCAGGCAGACTAGACGAACATACCTCTGCTACAGGGGGGGGTCAGGTTAACAAGGGGTAACATCTCCCCTCATCCCTCCTCAAATCACCTACTGTTTATGTGAATGTGTTATGTGTTCGAGATATGTTATGGACATACAGTATACGATTGTATGGTATGTGTAACGTGTGACTTATCAAATGACTCCATTAAGTCAAAGTTAAGCCCATCTAATAACTGTGATGGATGTTCACATCATACAATTTGCCTTTGTTTTTTCTTCCAAATACATTTTTCTGACCTGGTGTTTGTTCAAAACATACAGTAACTAAGCCGGGCCTCAAAAGCACAAACATTTCAACATTGTTACTTTTATTCAAAGCCTGTATGATCATCTGAGTGCTCGTGAATCTTGCTTTGTCTGACTTCTTTTTAGCAATGTTCTAGATCTTAGCAATTAGATTGGTATGCACCTTTTTATTATAACTAGAAGGAATGACACTCAAAGTTGTTAAAATAAGACACATGCTGTATGAAACCCAAATTTCCCTTTAAGCCTTAAGACCCTCAACAGAGGGAGGAGTGCAGGGGACATGTGAGTTTTGTGAAACACAGAAGGTTAAGGCTTCAGGGAGGAAAGTGTGAGAGTGATGTTTCTGCTTGGGGAGACGTGTGAAAGGAGTGAAGGAGCTATGATGGACTGCGTAGAGAGAGGATTTGATTGGGAAGGTGACCGAGGGTGTGTGGGCATGTTGAAGTAGCTTTTGATCTCAGTGTGTGCACAAGTATGTGTGTGTGTGTGTGAGGATGATGGTTGACCTTGAGAAATGCACCAAGGGTCTGAAGGATGTCCTGCATGGAGGATTGCTGGTTGTTGTAGGTTGTTGTAGGATATTGGTGATTGAGGTGCGTGCATAGCCCGCAGGTGTCTACACAAACCGCCACACACACATATATACACACATACACGCAGACACACACAATAAAACACCATTCTTTATTAAACTGAGGAATTACAGTACAGAGCCCTGTTGTTGCATCAGAGGTTGCTCACAAAACTAAATGTAATGGTCTAGCTTCCAGTATCGTTCAGCAAAACAGCATGAGTGAGTGTGTAATATTACCACTGAGTGTGTGCATGCGCATGTGCATGAGTGTGTGTCCACATAGGTTATTAGACTTTTAAGATGCTGGCCGCTGGTGTTGTCAAACATGTACAGTCTAAAATAAAGGGCATGATCCGAGTCAATAATGAACAAGTGGGCCTCTATCTCAGGCAAATAACCAGCAGGTGGGAGCTACGACTCCTCTGCTGTCTCAGCCTCCTTCACTACTCTGTTACGACCTCCTGACCTTCTTCATCACCTCCTCTTCCTCTTGTTGTTTCTTTTTCTTCCACTCCATCCCTTACGGTTAATTATTATACACCTTCCCTGTTTTCCTCATTCTGCCCTTTCACTTTACATTTTGCTTACTTTCATTTACTTTCCCAGCTGCAGTTCCTTAGATTTCACCCTCGTGCCTCGAGAATCTGTTATTCCTTCACCTGCTCACGGTTGTTGTCTGTCTGTCTCTCTCTCTCTCTCTCTCTCTCTCTCTCTCTCTCTCTCTGTCTCTCTCTCTGTGTGTGTGTGTGTTTGCTTGGCTCTGATAGGACTAACGCTCATAATGAATTAACATTTAGCTTTGCTTTATTATTCAGTCTGACACAACAATCCCTGGAGTCATTCTCGATCTCTTTCAAATAAACTCCCAAATTGAATTTAGCGTTGATTGAATCTTTCCTTTCAAATTACAAAAATCGAAATACAAAGCCCTTGAAGATTTGTAAATCCCGTTTTCCTGTTGAAGAGTTCAACACGAGTGTGACTGCAGACTGCTCAGCCAGGTACAGATTAATTTAAAATTCATACAAACGGAGTCTCATTTGACTGATTTCCAAGAGTTTTCTCTGTCAATTGCAAATATGTGTTTTAAGAAACTTTATTTGATTGCTTACAGTTACACTACGGCTTTGTCTCATTCAGAAGAAAGCTTCTAACTTCTTTGACACCTCACTCTGAGCTTTCCTAATAAGGGTTCTTGTTCGGCTGCAGAATGCAGAAAAATGAACAGTTCGAGACAAACAGCCTTTTACCACAACATCACATAACTGCAGTTCATGTTACACTCTGCCAACAGCCATTATTATCAGACTGCTTTTACAAAGCAGAGTAAAAGAAGTCATGAAAATACACTGGTTTAGTGAAAGATAAAAGTTTTGTTCTTACAATGGACACATTCGAACAGGCACAGTGTTGACTTTCGAGCTAAGCCTTCAACAAGCACCGTACATTTGTTGTTGTTGCCAGGCCGACTACTCTAGGATTTTCTGTTCTCTGAACAGTACATTTTATTTAACTGGTTCTCAAGCATCAATTGATGGTACAAAAATGAATTGATCATCTACAATTTTAGCATAAAATGCTGTTTATATTTACGTGTGTGTGTGTGTGTGTGTGTGTGTGTGTGTGTGTGTGTGTGTGTGCATGCACCTCTCATTACCTGCTCTGCTTGAATTAAGGACTCATGTTTCTCAGACTTCATTAAATGTTGATGTGGGTCATGAAGTTTGTGGCTCTGCACCTGAGCAGATGTTAATGCAGGTCAATGAGATTACCCTTTGTGTGTGTGTGTGTGTGTGTGTGTGTGTGTGTGTGTGTGAGAGAGAGAGAGAGAGAGAGAGAGAGAGAGAGAAAGAGTTCGCCCATGTCTTCTATTGTTAATTGAATGTTAATGCAGGTTAAATAGTATTACCTTACGTTTTAATAATGCAATGTGTAGGATACAGGTGCTCTACTTTCTTCACTTTACTTTTCCTCTTCTCTCTTTCTCTATTGTCTCCCCCTGCTGTGTGTGTGTGTGTGTGTGTGTGTGTGTGTGTGTGTGTGTGTGTGTGTGTGTGTGTGTGTGTTACCATCTAATGCCATCTGTGGAACAGACCTTTGGGGCAGGGGGTTCGTTATTCATTAACTCTAACCGCATGACTTCTAGGCAAAAGCATTATCAGAGTGTGTGTTTGTGTGTGTGTGTGTGTGTGTGTGTGTGTGTGTGTGTGAGGAGCATGCTCTTTGCACACATAAGGTCAATCAGTCTCACTTGTACGCTTCACTTTTCTCTTCTCCCCTCTCTCTCCATCACTCTCTTTTGCTCTTTCATCTGTGATTCTCAGTAGATGAACGGCTTTCTGATCCGTAAGGACTCTGTTAATGAATGCTGTATTGCTATTGATTTCTCCTCTGATCCCTCAGTTTGTTCAGGAACTATACAAACCACGTTTTCCTGCGAGGTCGAGAGGAGGGCTGATAGCTGTGATGGAGTGTTGTGCTCCGGTCCTGCAAATTGGATTTTAATGATTCAAGTATAATTTCTTGAACACTGCTCAATGCTCCCCGCAGAAATTAAAATGTGATGCCCTCTCCGAAAGAAAGGGTCAGAAAATAAATGTTTTGGTATCCAGGCCAATTTTTATCAATTATTTTTGAAAATGTGTGTTCATTTTGCATTAAAGTTTAACTGAAATTGAAATGAATAGCTGACTTTCCCAGTGGAAGCTAGTTAGCCTAGCTTCTAGCTCCCACTTTTTAAATTTAAATACAGGCTTCACAGCATGATGGGTCCAACCAAATACTGAATGTTGTAAAGGAACGGACATCTTAAACTGCTAACGCCACATAACCAGCACTATGTGGGCTTGTTCATAGTCTTTTAAGGGCTAGGATGTTCTCCAGTGCACAGTAGTGTGTCTATATAGCCTTTAAAATGTGTCTATATAGCAACCACAGCACTCAAATGTCAGTCAACTGCTGCTAAAACGCCCACCCAGAGGAATGATTTCCACAAATGTCCAAAAATATATTTTGAAATATGTTGTATTTCCCCACTCAAAAGGAGGGTAGAAGTCAAATTTCAATTCAACTTTAATAGACGCTCAAATGCAATGATAGTCAATGTAAGATTTTATCTGGTTCACATTAAACATCCTCCACGCTGCTGTGGGAATAATCTCTTTGGGTGAATGTAGATGGACATACTTTCTGTAATGTCCTTCAGCACTGACCCCCTATTCTGCACACACACACACACATACATTTTGCTGTGAGGGAGCACAGATTCAAACATTATTTCTGCCTCACTGCTACACAAACAGGCTTGCAGGAGCCTCGGGACTGTTCACCACACACACACACACACATTCACGCAGGCACACATGTGCGTCACCATCCCTGTAGGACTGGAGGCATGTGGAAGTTACTTGGGGATGCCAGCACATATGTGTCACTTTGTCCTTTGTATGTGTCACGTACAATAAAGAGGCCAATAGTTGAGTCACTGAGTAAATGTATACAGTATCAGTTAAGGTTCTGGTAGAGCTAAAGGTTAGCTACCTCTTTGAAATGAAATCACTCTTTGCTTGGCTTCTCCTCTCGTTTACACAAAGAAACTGTCTCGAATCATGTGCACCATTGCGTGTCGACCACGGCGTTTTAAATTGGCCCGAGACTTTAGCAAGGCAACTAGGGCATTTCTTAGCATTTGAAAACAAAAAATTAAGAGAGGAAAGCCTGCATCAACGGAGAACTTCCTGGGCTGCGTTATCAATGTTCATGTCTACCTTCAGAAATATAAAAAGAGTGAGTGCTGATGAACAGACAGAAGTTGTTCATTAGCTCATGTTTTTGACTGACTGTGTGGAGATGCATGTCCCCTGACTTTGTGTGTTTCAGCAGCTTGTTAAAGTTGTTTGTTTAGAAAGGACAAAAGCCTGTGGCAAGTTGCTTCTCTTCTTTTTTGTCTTCTTGTCTTTCCTTCTTTTGATTATTTGGTACCTTGTTTTCTGCAAAATACAGTAAATATCAACAGTAAAATTACCCCTTTTCCAGTCACTGTTTTTGGAAAAAGACTTTTTGAAGACAAGAAACAATTTATCAGACTAGTCTTGTTGGGAACGTTTCCCAGAGACACTGTTATGGCAGGAGATACGATAGTCCTCATTCTTGAAACCTTTTCTCTCATAAAAGTGAAACATGGAATACTTTCATTACAGTATAATGTATTCTCACACACACTGATGATTCGGTCCTGGTCCATTTCAGTGGTAAACACATCAGGAGATCCTTTTGACTTGTTTTCACTTGTCAAGAATTGGTTTTCTTTGTGGCAAAACATGTTACAGCATGAGCTGTAAGAAAGACCCATAGGTTAAGGCATAGTTAAGTACACACTTGTAGGGCTGATTCATTTTACAAAACACACTATAAATGGACTTGCAGAAACATGCTAGCCTAGCAACATTAAAGTTACAAACAACCCATAATGCAACACAGTCTATAGAAGCCACTGTTTCATTAAAACTATTATCTGGGCCAATACAGTATTCATCAACGTTAACACTTGATTCACTTGGTTGGTTCACATCACCTGGTTTCCCTCGCAGCCTGTCAGCCTCACTCTCAGCTCTTGGTTAATATGCTGTGTCAGCTGCGCCTTCATGCGAGTGGATTTTTACAGAGAAGCTACTTTAAAGTATTTATGTCCAGACCCTCTACATCCTTTTCGATTTGAGAGTCTTTATTCCTCAATCTCCTGTTTCTCTCCCTGTGCTCCTTCCTGTTTTATCCTTGTTTCACACTTTCTGGCACTCACAGCCTGACTTGAGCTCTTCCCTCCCTTTCCTCCTCCTCTGTCTACACCCCCCCCCCTTCTTTTAAACATTGAGTGATGAATTTATTATGCGAATCAAAATAGAGCAATGACTCTTTGTCCCCTCCCTGCATGTCATTGGTCTACACTGAATAATTTAGCCACTGTGGTTGAAGTTAGGGAGAAAGGGGAATTATTTTGGAGCTGCACTGTTCAGGCTATTTTCAAATGGCAAGCTGTCAGCGCCTTTCCTGCAGCGCTTACTCTTTCTTTTCCCTCTCTTCTTGCTCCCTCTCATTTCTCCCATCAGTTCACTCACTATCACATGAAGATAGAACAGATTCTTCTCCGTCTTCTCTGTCCTTGGGAAGAACTGCATGGTAAGCAGGATGGGATTGGCATTGGATAACGTCAACCTCGTTCTTTGTGTGCTCGTTCCTTTGTATCTAGATGATTGGGGTGTGCGTACACATCCAGTAACAATCAGACAGTTTATTTCACCAGCTTTCTCCATCAAACACAGCCACTGATCGCACGTGTCTTTGACTCATTTTCAGTGTTTTAGATGTGGAATGACAGTTATTGAATGCCCCAAATCGAGTTCAACAAGCTCTCTGTTTGAATTGTATGATCCTTTACAAAGAGGAAATCACAGGGGAGAGGCAAAAGTGCTTATCACTTCACATTAGGCATCCTGTTTGGGATGCAAAAAGGGGCCGCAATCGACCTGCGGGGGATATGGTAACCCTGCGAGGGTGCGACAGAGGCCACCGTGCGGTCAACCACCTACACGTCCATACTTGATTCTCAGATGGACAAAAGCCTCGACACACAAGCTCCGTGCACACATAAGGTCAATCATGCACTCGGATACACATGCACAGATACGAATGCACACTTCGATGATTATTCCTCGCCTCCTGGGGCATCGTTGAAACTTTTCAGTCGTGACCTCGCTAAGAGGGAAAAAGGGAGCGAGATGAGCATTGGAGGGAGCAAAAATGAGCGACGGAGAGAGTCCTTGAATTTTAACCGGATGCTCCCTGGGGAGAACTCCCATCATCTCTGTGCGTCTTCAGTGCCAGAGTGCCACAGCTTTCTTTAGGAGCTCAAGGACCCTGACTGCTCTAATATTCTCTGAGGGAAGCTTGTCTGCCATCACTCACTTTATAGTTTAGGAGAAAAATCATTTGATGAATCAGTAGCAAAGGGTTTCTCTTATCAGGATTTAGCACTGGATAATGACATTCATCCAGCAGTGGCTAATTCTTCCAGAGCAGAGGATATACCAGAGGATAAGTGTCCCTATCAGTTATCAGTAATGTGATCAGGGTTTCAACCACATCAACCCTGTGGTAGTGTGTGTTTGTGTGTGTGTGTGTGTATGTGTGTGTGTGTTTTAAAGGAATTTTCCTGCAACCTGGGTCTTTTTTTTTTGTCATTTTGGCCACCTTTTCTGTTAGTTATGACAATGTAGCAGTCACCCAAAGTAATTGTTGAGATCTGAGAATACAGCAACAAAGCTATGATGACGGCAGATTGTAAATAAACCCACAAAAAAGCCAGATTATCTAAAGGGAACGACAGCACAGAGGATTGCTTTTTTTATGTCTAGTAAAATCAAAACCAAAGATTGTTGCACACAGTTTGTCATTTGTAAAATGTCATTTGGGTTGCACACAGATAGAAACTAAACATAAAGCTACTTTAGGGCTGAGGGCAAATATTCACTGTCCTCCTAGATGTCAACAAAAATAGTGTTGTGCTATTTTGCAGAAGACAAACATTCTTGTGTTTGAGATCAAAAGTTCTTCCATGACCTTGGAAAAAAGCGTGAAAATTTTGGCTGCTGTCAAAGCAGTTTCATTAGCAGCTGTTCTGAAGCTTTTGATAGCATCACATGCTCTTTCAGTTCAATCTTAACCTTGTGCCAACACATGTATGTTGGAGCATGGACAGGCTAATAGAAGCTGTCACAGTGCTGTGACTCCAGATAGTCGGCTGTTAATTAACAAACCAACCCCAAACTCTCCCCAAACTTGGCAACCTGTTCATCTTCCAAGTCTCTTTCTACCTCTCTCTCTTTAATCTCCTCCTCTATCGAATTTCACACCCTGTGTTTTTTTTCATAATTTTACCTTCTTCTCACTCCTCCATCCCTTATTTGTTCAACCGCTTTATGACCTTTCCAGAAACTTCCTCCCCCGTGATCCCTCTCCTCCTCCTCCTCCTCCTCCTCACAATGTTCTGTTCTTTTTACTAACCTTGCTCTGCAGTGTTTACTAAGCCTTCACAGCCATATGTGTGCATACATACATCTGTGGATCTCTGCGTGTGCGTGGATGGGGGGTTTGTTTTTCCTCCTATGGGATCTATGGTGAGGAGAGCATCCAGGAAGTGTGATGATACCTTAATGTCCTGTGAAGCACCATCTTCTTACACACACAAAGCTGCACAAACACACACACACACACACACGCACACACACACATATGCGGGCTGTGTTGGTGTTGTACAACCACGAGCTGAAGAGTTTTATCAGTGTTCAGGGATTGTCGCCTTTGTTTCCTCAGTACAAAGGATTCAGCTCTCTCCTCCACATCCCCTGCTTTCTTTTATTCCGCATCTTCATTCTTGTCACTCTCCATTTCTCTCCCCTCCCCACATAATCCATTGCCTTTTTTTTTTTCGTCGTCACCTCTATTTTTCTGGGTTTCTCTCCACCCTCTTTCTGCCCCTTCATCCCCACATCTGAAACGGTAGTGACGGCTCCTATTGGTTGCGCAGGCAGAATCAGAGAAACGGGCAGCCAATAAGCTTTCGGGCTAACAAGGTCACTATTATCCGTGAAGCAGTGCAATTACTCTGCCGTCTGCATCCCCGCCATGTATGCATATGCAATGCTTTCCCTGTCCTTGTACCTGTACTGCACATTTCCACTGTACATGAACACCCTTCTTGGGCATATGGTTTATTTAAAAGCTTGAGTGAGAGTGAAATGTCATTTTATATGTTGGTGGATCATTTGATGTCAAGTTATTGTATTACTTTACTGCATTTTTAGACAAAATACAATTTTTTGAAAATAGAGAAACTGAGTTAGAGTCTGAGTCTGATTTTACATACATTTGCAATCAGTTTATGCATTCAGGTCAAAGCTGTGTACATATTCATCGTAAAATCTCCCTGTGTGAATCTGGCACCATGCTGCTCTTCAAAGACCGGGGAAAGAAAGCTGTCACACTCTTCCCCTCCCCCTTCTTTCTCCCTTCAACTCATTTCTTTTTCTCGCTATTTGCTCAGACAGTTATATATTTGCCCCACGTATCAGTCAGGCTGCGTTTGGCTGTGCAAATTACACAAGTTTCCCTCTTTTCTTCTGTGGACAGATGTAGCCTTTTCACTCTGTGAAACTGACACCTGGTGTTATAAACTGATATTTAAAATATTACATTTCAGGCTTTAGACAATCTCGCTATGTGTTATCGAGCATCATTAGGATTCCCGGGCCTCTCTTGTGGCATCTGACTGAGCGTCATGCCTAATTTGCATCATTAGATTCTCTCAGCTGTGAAATATATTTGACCTTCCTCCATCATTAATGACAGAGTGAGACTCTTACCCCCCCCCCTCCATCCTTTACACTCACTTCTTTCCTGTCCTCCATGTCCATCATCTCTTCCCCTGATACCAAAATATATCCATCGCTCACATTGTGGTCATATTATGCAGCTCTACACTTATCTATTTCAATCTTCTCCCTTCATTTTCTTTTCATCACTCTTCTCCCGGCACCCGTCTTATTTGTGTTGGTATACCAAGGAGGCATTTTAAATTCCCCGCTTGGCTTTCACCTATCTAACGAGCTGGAGAATTGAATTAATATATTTTCTTCTTGATACCGAAGGGATATAAAAACACACCTCATACCCACTCACAAACATACAAACACACCCAAGTTTAGCTGTACAGGGTGAAAAAGGGGCCGTCGCCTTTCAGGTGAGATGTCTCCAGGGAAATGTTTTCCTTCGCAGCAATCGCCCAGCTATCATCACAATCTGTGGCTGCTCTGTTGGCGCTGAGACGAAGACGTGCTTTCACTTCCAAATCACCAACCCTTGGGATCTCCCCACCATTTTGTTATCTGGAAACTCATTAGCCTTTAGAAAAGAAATGACATCAGAAATGAACTCCCTTCATATCCCGTCCAGAGCCCGATAATCAGAGCTGTTATGACAGAGTCTCCTGTTTGCAAGTAGAGGTTTGTCTTCTTTTGCAACAATATGATGCCTCATTTATAAGTATGACCCACACCGATACTGCACTGACATGGAAAATTTAGACAGATAGATATTCTGTGAGTATTTTACAAACATGAGAAAATAAAGTTCATGGTGGTGACCAAGCTTTTTGCCTGCTTGTGTCAGATAATTAATGAGTCATTTCAATCCATGCCAGTAATAAGGCCACAGATCCCCAAAGGGCAAGACTAATTCAAGGCTGTTCAGCCACTTGTCATACTGTGTGTCACTCAAAATGATGTCTGGGGTCTGCATGTGTGAAACTTTTTTTTTCCTCAGAGACAGGTCAAGTTTGATTAAATGATTTTTATCTCCCTGCTATTCTTAATGCCTCCTCTCTAACTTGCACTCTTGCTAATAGTGTAATAATCTCTGCACTTGCTGGTTAATTACACCCCAGGCTAAACAATTGCCACACTAAATGCTTTTCCTCAATACTCAGTTCTCAAAAAGCCATGTAAACACAGGCTTATTCGCGTGCTCGCACAGCTTTGTGTAGCTTCCGGAGTGCACGTACCAGACTTAATGACTTGTAAGTCTTCTATCTGCCTACCAGCTGGCGTGTGTCCAAACCTCTGATCTGCAGAGCAAGCTCTTCATCATTCCTGAAAAAAACACGTAGCACCATTTCACACAGACCGGCACACATGCAATTTCAACACATCACAGCGACTCTGCTCGGAACCAAGAAGAAAAAGGTGATTTTGTATCTGCAGAAATGGGCTGTGTAGCAGCTACAGCCTGCTCGCTAATGAGGCACAGTCCCATCCTGGATAACAGGACCACACTAGTGACACTGCCATGATAAGGTTAGAATGTATAGGCAAGGAACATCTCTCAATTAGGGAAACGTTCTTGCACTTTACTTACATCTGACCCACATCAGAGACACACTTCTGTCGTCTTCTGACGGACAATACATTTTTTTTGATTCACTCTCACAGAACTTGCCTGAAAGCTTGTCTAAAGCGTCCGTGTGTGCATGCTTTTAGTGTGTATGTGCATGAGAGTCAGAGCTGCCTGTGACATAAGTGAATATATGTTTAGAGTTTGAACGGACCGAAGTTCAGTGATAACGTGTGGGTGGGCTTTTGTTGGGATGTAAACCAATCTGTTCCCCTTTTAGCCTTGGCATTTCAGTAATGTCTGCCGACTAAGCGGAAACTGCGCTGGAGATTTATGTTAATGCAGTAACCCCTGAACCTCCAGATCACATGAATTCATTAGGAGTTGGAGGGGAAAACGTGATGTCACATGGTAGAAATAGTATGTGCATGTTTACTATGTCTGAATCTGAGAGAGTCGACTTAACGCCTGAGCAGAGACCATATGGCTGCAGGGAAGGTTACCTGTCTAATAAGCTAGGTTCCCCTCTGTTGTTTGCTTACTACACTATATCTATCTGCCTGTGTGTATGTGTGTTTGTGTGTGTGAGCATGCTGTGTGTGTGTCTTTTCCTGGGTCTGTGCTCTCCGTATGTGTAGCCATGTGCTCAGGTTTGAGCCAGAAAAAAGCAGGGCAAAACGCTGTAGGGTGTGAGAATCATCTGAATAGCTACCGCTAATTAAAGGTGCCATGCCTTCGAGATAAACAAAAGGATCCATGTTCACCAAATGTGAGTGCCTTTGTTTTTCAAATATTACATTCCTGACGAGACCCACTGTCTACTGTAAAGAGACATCAAATATTTTATGCTCTCGGCCAATGAAAATGCAAAATGCGGACTTTTGCCTTGTAACCAACCAGAGATTTTTAGTCATGCAAGCAGCTGTATGGATTTACAATGTCACTCAGAAATACCTCAACAACTATTCATTGGATTGCCATGAGATTATGTACAGACATTATTGTGTGCATGTTAGAATATGACAATGTTAGCACTTAGCTCAAAAAATTCACTCCCCAAATCAGAGTTCATTTAGTAAAATTAGACATTTGTGAAATATTTTCAGACAAATGGTGTTCCTTTGTAATGCAATTCTAATACCACACAATTCAATTCAGTTCAAGTCTGGATGTGTTTTTTCCCTCCTGTTGTGTGTGCATGTGTGTATATGTCTTTATGCATGTTTAAACCACTGACAAAATACCAATATGCTGGTATAAATATGTTTATTTTTAACAATCTTCTTCATCATTTATGTCAATGTGTGTTCGTCAGGTCAGCAATGCGAGATTGTCACAGAAAAGCAACAGATGGGACACAACAGGGCTATAGATCGTTCCGTATAGATGTTTGTTCTACTTTTGAAGAGAACAAACAGCGTTTGAAGTGATTCATTGGATGCTGCAGTGTTTTGTTTTTGTTTTTCCCTTTAATCCCACCATTCCTCTGTGTATATTTATCACAACTGTCAAACGCAGGACTCTCTTCAGCTGTCAGATTACACCCAGAAAGAAAAAGAGGAAACAAAGACAGAAGGGGGAGAAAGGGAGATGCGTAGACAGAGTGTGTATAGGTTTACATGTAGCATTCCAGTTTAATCTATTTTGGGTGCACAGGGGATTTTACATAAAGTTTGAAATGCCAATGCTGTGAAAGCTGAGATTCTGAAAACTATCTAGCATTTAGATTTGTGATTGGGAATACTTTCTGAAAATCTTTCTTTTTTAACTAATGTTAGTTTTAACTGAAATCTGACTGACTCAACTGCATGAAAATAGACGGTCCGTTGTTTTGGCAGGTGGATGGGTTAGTGAAGCATTCAGAGCTTCTCTTTTCTGTCTCGTTTGCAGCACAGAGAAAATAATTACAGCAGAAAAAAAAAACGGATGAACAGATACAATCACTTCAGAGGATTGAAACATGCCCACACACACTCAAACACACACACACACTCTTCATTGATGTTTGTCATGGATTTGATGTTGTGGACTGCACAGTACTGTTGCTCATTATAACAGAGAGGAAAATAACAAAGCCAGTATTGAGTGGGAGCAAAATCAAGCAAGGAATAAAGTAACACAAGACATCAAAGAGGGAAGAAAAAATATTGTATCTTTCCCAATATGCATTTTTTTCACTGACACATTGGATCTACCCACTGAAGTACGATGGGACTGGCGAGAACAGATAGATCTCGATACCAATCAAGTGTGCATCTGACACTGACTTGGTGAAACAGCACAGAGACATTTGAAACCAATGAGAAAGTCCTGTGTTTCATTTTGAATTTAAATTGGAAACTTTGTTCTTTCCTAATCCATCTTTGTCAGCAAATTCAATTTATTTTGCTTTTCTTAGCACATATGTAAGGTGTCAGACTTTAAGATTATAGTAAGATAAAGGTGAGATGTGCATGAACAATGTACGTCCAGGCTACTTATACAGTTTACAAATAAATTAAAGATTCCAAATAGTTTACTGCATAGTCACCGAAAAGAGGAGGTGATGCAAATAGCAGTTGTCTGCCATTTTCTTAAAATGCCATTTTGAAAAGCATTGAATTCCCTTAATCAAGGAGAAAGTATTAGAACATTTTAAATTTCATTCACAAAAGTCTTACATATTTTCTCTTGCGTGCTGCAGTAATGTAAACTTATGGGTCTTTTTTTCCCTATCTTTATTCAAGAGCATGACCTTTCAATTTGAGAGCATGAGTTATTGATTTCCCATTCACATTTTGTAATGCTTTCCTTCACACTCCAATAGCCCCTGCTTGCACTCAGATTTGCGTGCACAGATTTCCTGCGCTCCAGTTCAGCCCTCCTCCTCGCACTCAGGCTGCTTCTGTGTGCTCATGAAACGTCTGCTCTCAGATTTCTTGTGCAACAATCCTGTCAAAATTCCCCAACCAATAGAAAGCCTGGTGTAGTGTTGACAGATGAAATGATCGCTGCATTGTTACCTGTATGTGGTGTTAAAGAGGGTTTCTGAACCCTGCAGAAACCCTGGGTAGAGCTGACAACCTCTTTCACCATCTCCTTAGTGTTCAAAACAGAACAGGTATGATATATTGTAAATAGTATAGTGAATATTCATTGATTAGTTGCCTCTATGTTTTATGAATTAGCTGCTTGTGACTAATCGCTTTGAGTCACGTCCGCTGCACTGAGTGAAACTAATACAGACCAAAGCTATCAGTGTCATGGGATTTGCCAGTCAGGCCCCTGCTGTGCCCGGTGCCCCTCACTGAGGTCTCAGTGTTAGTGAAGTTCAAAGTGAAAGCATGACACACACACACACGACACACACACTCACACACACACACACACACACATGAAACGACCTTTTAGGCTCATCTCCCTTCTAATCCACTTAGCGTTGTCTACCTCCTGCCCATGCACCAACCCAGACAGCTCCTGTCTGAATCCAGGGACATTTATTGTGTGTGTGTGTGTGTGTGTGTGTGTGTGTGTGTGTTGGAGTATTATTCAATTCATTCCAACATTTTCTCATAAAATTATTTTTTGGATGATGAAAGAAAATAGTTTTTGGGGATAAGATGTTTGTTGAAGAAGTCATTTGAGGACTGGAAGAGATTATTTTCCTCTTAATGAACAAGCAGCACATAGTTTATATTTTTTATTTTCTGTCTTGTGGGATTTTATCTTAGCTTGTTTTAGCTTTTCTTTGTTGTGTTGTTCCTCTGTGGCTGTCAGACATCCTCCGCTTCAGTTTCAGTGTGATTTTGGCTGCACTTTGATGCAGTTAGAGATCTGAGGCTGGAGTTTGGCTTCCTTAGTTCGTGTCACTTTTTGCTAACTAACTCTCAGTATTGGTGTGATCTCACTTTGCTTCTCAGGAAAGACGCAGAAATACATCAGCTCAGAGAAATCATAGAGATCTGTGAGGTATTATGGGGATTGCATGGTTTACAGTAGGATGCTGTGTGAGTCAGAAAGAGTTTCTCGTTTCGTGAAACATCATCCCCTGTACGAGGAGACAGTCATCAGCAGAGGGATGATGCTTCCCCAAAGAGTGATGAAGTGTGTGTGTGTGTGTGTGTGTGTCTGTATTTGGTTAGGTGTGAGTGTGTGTCTGTGTCTGTGTGTGTGTGTGTGTGCACGCGCTGTAAGCCTGTACTCTAGCTGTGCTGCAGACTCAAGTTGTCAGGAGTATATGAGAGGATATGTTACCTTGCATCCTGAGCTCAGCAACCCGTCCACTCAGTGTGCATGCAATGACTGTGTGTGTGTGTGCGTGCGTGCGTGCGTGCGTGCGTGCATGCGTGCGTGCGTGCGTGCGTGCGTGCGTGCGTGCGTGCGTGCGTGTCAAGTAATTCAACACCAGGCTGAAATGTTTGAAGCCGGTTGCACCTGTACCACGCCTATCAGTGATGTCACAGGGTCCTGGAGTACACTGCTTCAAGGTGTTAAACCACAAAAGATCAGCGAAAACAATGCATCTGCTCAGAGCAGGAACAGCCAATCAGAAGCAAGGACACCTCATCTTCCCCATTGTTTAGTCTTTTAAAAATGTATTACATTCGACTCAGTGGCATGTTATTCTGTTAAAACACATATTTCTAACATATAAGTAGAGATTATTAAATTGGAATCAAATAATGGGAAATTGTGGAAACAAAACTGGAGCAGGAAATGTGCATCAGAGAAGTCATACAATGAAGGACAATTTAGTACCTTGGATGAAAGACATAGGGTGGGAGCTACCAGCCCACCAGCAGTTTGCTGCACTCATGTGCTTGCTCTTAAAAAGACCAGGTCCCTTTTTACCTCTCTTGATTGTGAAACTCTTTGAGTGCACATCGGTGGGACCTTTCTGCAGAAAGCTTAATAAATAATTAAAACTTATTTTCAGATTTCCAGACAATAAAGATCTATGGGAAATGACTGGAAATAAATCCGGTAAAATGCTCATATCAAATGCAAATAATAGGCTAAAATTATTCATATGCTAAAGCTAACATATTATTCATCATAGCCAACAATATTTTGTCACTTGTCACATTTTATCACTCCAGAACAGAAGTCCCTGTGTTTTCATCCCTGTTTCAGTACTGCACTATTGTTAAATAGCTTTTATTCTTACACCTGCAATAGCTGAATAGCTGGCCACTTGGGGCCAGTGGAAACAAGTTGTGAACACAACATTGACATGTAAGTCTAGAAGACTGAATGTGAGAGCGAATAACTTGTTACATCGAGTGTTTTTTACTTCCTTAAATTATTGTTTATATACTAGATATACTGTACACTGTCCAGTGAAACACTACTGCAGCAGTCAAGTCAAAGGTTTGTGTTTTGGGCTCTATTTAGCTAAAGGTCAAACTGGGCAGCATGTCAGTCTCAATCACTTCACACTCGCCGCCTCAGTGACTCAGAGTTCTTAGAGGAAGAGGATGTTGGATTGCATGGCACCGAGCGCCTCTTTGATCTCTCTTTGCAAACTCAAAACAACTCCAGTGTCCTTCACATTGCACACAGCAGCCCATTGAACCGATGTCAGCTGGAAAAATGTTCTTTGTGAACGTTGGGAGCTATGGTTGTCATCTGACACTGCGTCTCGCTGTAATGGCGGCCATGATGTAGACAAGTGACAGAGACTTTGTGAATGTTGGTGAAGTGGTTGTATTGTGTTCATTCTTTCTGTGTCCTTTCTGCTCCAGTTTTTAATTCATATTTTATCTTTGTGTTCCCACTCCAGGCGTTGTATGCCTCGTCACTGTGGAGATCCTTCTCTGTGAGCCTCCACCCAGGGCTCCATTTTTGTCTGCCTAATTATGTTGTGATGACAGTTTTCCTTTGTTATCATCGAGGGTCTACGGTGCTTGGGCATTGTTATTTTTGTTTCTTTACTTATTAGGTTACACTGTGGGCATTGTGAATTATTTCTGAGTCTTAAACTTGTCTTGTCTGAGTCTTGTTTGGACTTTTCAGACATGTAAAAGAAACTTTCTTGTTGACTTGGACAAGCTGATATTTCTTGTAGCGTAATATGGCCAAACTGAGAATGTCCAACTTTAAATGAAATCATAAACCTCTGCTTAAACAAACTTACCACAGTTGTCTTCCCTTCTGACCGTTTACATTCCCTATCTCTACCTCCCTTCAGTGCAGCTGTACCAAAGAGCTGCTAAGCTGTACTCCCCACTTGACTTGGGCTTAAAATGGAATGACTAAGCACAGGTTTAATATTGGACTTATAGCTACTTAGTAATGGAAAGTAGAAACTGTCAGCTTTCCTCTGAAAAGCGAAAATGTGTCGAATTTGCACCTCAGTTTGTTTGCAACAATAAAATGTAAAAGGCTTTCTCTATTAACTTGCTGACTGATCGACTGCTCCTACATCACTGATGCTAAATTGTGTCTCTTTTAGAGGTTTTTATTGAGTGTGTGTGGATGGGGGGGGCAGTGTGTGTGTGTGTGTGTGTGTGTGTGTGTGTGTGTGTGTGTGAGAGAGAGAGAGAGAGAGAAAGAGAAAGCAAAAAAGCCAGACAAAGCTTGTGAAGGAGGGATGCTAGGATTGTAGAGACCCACGCTCTGTTGGCCAAATATAAAGGCTTAAAAAGGCAACCAGTCAACATGGATGACCTATTTATGGTCAGACATACTGCCACACAAACACACATACACACACCAGACAATGACCATATTTTTCCTCCACAGTTATTTGGGCAGCGTCTTTTCTTGGCAACATGGTGTTTTTAATCAGACTATCCCGACTTTGTAAATCAGGTGAAACAACCAGTGTTGGAGACATCTGGCCATGGTCATCAGTGTTGTGCCTGTTCCCCAACATCTGTTCATTAGGTCAGCCATCTAAAAGTGATTTATTTTTAGCTTCTGGGCTGATTTTCCTCCGATTCTTCTCTGTCTTTTTCTTTGGACAGCTGGCCTGTGGCAGGATCTGCCTTACTCACTGTCTGGAGAGTTGTGGGATTTGCCACTGCTGTTGGCTTAACATCTGGCAAATGTTAATTTACCGTTTGTAGTGTGAATTTGAGGACCCCTAGTGCGATTTCATGTGTGTTAGCAGTCCAGGTGAGGGAACAAGTTTTAAGACTGGCCCAGTGCACTTTAATTTTTGAAACAGAATATGGAAATAGTCTGCTGATTCAACCACATGCTGGAACAATGAAAGGTATCCTCTGCATTTGCCATGGGAGGCAGAATAACAGTGTGTATTTATTCGCCTGCTGACTGGATGATGTGCAGACTCCCCTGGGTCTATGTGTTTGATGAAGTGTGTGTGTGTGTGTGTGTGTGTGTGTTTTAAGGATCCCTGCCTGTCCTTGAGTCCAGCAGTGAGGACCTTGTCTGCCTCAACCATGTCAGCTCACTGATTCATGCTGCGACTCTGCCACTGACCCGTAGGATGACTCTCAGGGGGTGTGTGGAGACAGGTTGTGATTTGTGTCTCAAATCACGTGCTTACATTAGTACTTACATGCAGTATACTGTGTACACTATGAACTCACTTGTGAAGTGCGTTCATTTTGACAGCAGTATTCGATTTTGTCTCAAATCGAATACGGCTGTTGTGTGCTTACCTGAAGTGATCTTCTTCTTCTTTTTAATGGCAGATTGCAACCAGGCGGAGCAAAAACGCCAACATTTTACCACAATTGCTGTACACTGAAATATGTGTGAGTTTGTTTGCTCACTTGACTTCAATTATATTAAAAATGAATAAAACATTTACATGCTTTTACTGTTTGCCAGAAACCGCGGCCACCATTTTTAATACGATCCTCCCCTTCTGCCAAGATGGCGACCGTTGAAGGTGAGAAGTGTGCAGCATTCCACACTCTACTTTCTGACCATTTTGTGTACATCATCTGGGTACTCATAGTACACTGCATTTGCCATTCTTGTCAGTGTTAATGCACTCATGCACTCAAAATATTAAATGGAAGTATGTGATTTGAGACACAGCACTAGTTTAGCATGTTAGCATGCTAACATTTGCAGATTAGCAATAAACACAAAGTATAGCTGAGGCTGGTAGGGATATCATTAGTTTTGCTGTTATTTGGTCATTAACCAAAGTAAAATTTGACCTGAAGATACATAAAAGGTCAGTGGATAAAGGTTTTTACAGAACATCCTCAGGGGACCACAAATGAATGTACCACATTTTACAGCAATCCATCTGATAGTTTCAGAGATATTTTAATCTGAATATCTCAATTAAAAATAACATTTTCAAATTCATTGTGACACTAGGGGAAAGGTCAGTGGATCACCAAAGTCATACATCCACCACGAATGTCTGTAGAAAATCTCATCTCATAGATGTCATCTCAGCCCATTGTTAATGGTTGACAAGATATTTCAGAGATGGACCAACCAACAGACCAACCGACTTTGCAAGAAGAGGAAATACCATGTCAATGACACAAAAAATAACTAGCCAGTGCAGGGACACGCTTAGTTTGATTTTGTCCTATAAATAGCTCGTTATTTCAGAACATCTGTACACTCATGTTTGTTTTTCAGATCTCTCTGTTACTCTCCTGGGCTCTATTCCAAGGAGACTCTGAGGTTTGCTGCTCTGTTGTTGTGGTCATGGTGAGTTGTCGCTGGTTGACAGTGCCAGGCTGAGTTGCTGCTGAGAACTGGGTCAGTTTGTGCAGCAGTCTGCACAGCAGCCTTTCAGTGCCTGCGTTTTGTCTCCCAGCGAACAGAAAAATTGTTCCAGATTTCAACCAGATCCTTCAGATACCGGATCTGTAAACAGAGTGTTTTCCAGGCCTGTCAAAAAATGTGGGACTTAGCCACACTGAGGCATTGTAGATGAGACGCAATCTCTGGTGTTTTTACTGCAGTTTGTGTATGTGTGGTCATGTGTGAAAATGTGTGTCATGCATGTGTGCAAAGACTTTTGGTCTGCCATCATTTAAATTTAGCTTAAATCCCATTTCATTTTGTTTGATCCCATTGATGCCAACACATTGAAACAGTCAGATATGATTAGGTGCTCAAGAGGCTGTTTTCTAAATCTAACTTGCTAGAAAGCGACTGGAGGCGAAGCCCACAGCACGAGAGACTGGCGACTTTTGGCTCTTTTAACTGAGACACCCTCTGAACACTGCCCATTAAACACAAACCAACCCATATATTATTAATCTGTTTGGCTCTGCCTGCCTCCACTGCCAGCATCAGAGTGCATTTTAACATGATACTCCCTGGTGATGATGATATATTCTCTCTCATTTCCCCTGCATCTGAAAAACAAACAAGCAAATAGTCAAGAGTTTAAAATCTGGTGAGCATTTTCTAACATGAGGGGAAAAAACTGTTTCCACACTCTCAGGTTTAGCAGCATTTTTCTCAAGTATAAAAGTATTGATATCACTTCCTGCTAACTAGATGGACACTGAGTTGTGTTGCCAGATGCTCTTTGACTGTCTCTTAGTTGAAAACAGTGTGTGGGAGACATGACAGGTTTCCTGAAAGAATATTAAAGCACAAGTGATTCATCTCATCTTCGTGCAAGGAGGACCAAAAATGATTTTTAATTCATACCCAGCAAAATGCCATGTCCTACGCATACATGCATCAACACAAGGCTGATCAAACACATAATCTGATTTGAGTACACAGTGATTCAAAGTGCTCCTCTCATTTCATAGGTGCAGCGTGCGTGGCTTCCAGGCATAACATGATTGTCGAGGTGCGCAGTCTGTGTATATTCGTGGTGATAATAAATTCATTGTGTTTGTCAAAATGGAGCAGACGGTCTCAGTGCTGCAAGGAGAGCTAAGGAGATGCAACATGCATGAATTCAGCTGAAGCAAGAAGCTCCCTCACATGGCTCTCAGTGTCCCAGTACTGAGAGCATAAATTAATTAGTGAAAAGACAAATTATCTTAAATATCTTACACAGATCCGTGTCCCTGTAATGGGGTCTCGTCAGTTGTATTTTAATGCCGTGTCATGATATGTCTCAAATCTCCACAGCTTTCACTACTATATTACTTAAACTGCAGGAAGCATAGATAATTTACAGCCATGTGGATGTAATTTTTATGAGCTTGGGAGATGATAGATGGTAGATTCTCTACTATCATGTCCTTATTCACTCTTGTCATATTTTTTTCTATTTCTCCACTCTTTTTTTTTTTGCTTCTATCCTGTTCCTGTCTTCCTCTTCCTCTCTCTTCCTTATGCTGCTATAGGCCTAGGCTGCCGGGAGACTCGTAGGATGCACTGAGTTCCTCTCTCTCCTCTCCATTTTTACACACCCATATCCCATTAATGCTCGTCACAAATTCACCTTCTTC
>JAVQJL010052298.1:0-28940 GCA_036024295.1 Nannoperca obscura
TAAATTTTTTTCCGGTTGTTTTTTTGCCTGTTTTAATTTCCCTTTGCCCCCCCCCCCCCCCCCCCCCCTCCATTTGCTCTAAATTAGAAAAAAAGATGATGAGTCCATTAGGTAGCTGCATGTGTCCTCAACATAAACGCGGTGCATGTGAGGCTTGTCAAAGTGATGCTTATCCTCCGTGCAGTACAGGGAGTGCCAGTGCTCTGGCAAAGTAACAGATCAGGCAACAAACAACACCTCCACAGCCACTTTGTGTCTACATCTTGTGCAGCTCTGCAGTAGAGAGAATCCTGTTTCGTTGTTGTGCACAGTGAGTTGGAGTGATTCCTCTGGTATAATTATGCCTAGGTGCATCACCAGGTACATCTGATGCGCAAACATCTAGTGTTAGTCCACGTGATTAAAATCTCCCAGTGCGTGAGATTAAAACGGCTACACAAGGACAAGCTTTGCTATATGCATAAGCCAAGTCCTATGGGAGCCAAAATCTGTGTGTGTGTGTGTGTGTGTGTGTGTGTGTGTGCGTCTTTGTGTGTGAAGGAAGTGAAAGGGTTAGGGCATGCGTCTTTGATGTGTGAGTAGAGGTTTGATGGGAGAGAGAATCGATTAGGCTGCCAAAGGTTAATTACTGAGTAATAGTTTCCTTCTATTAACAAGCTTCCTTTTACCTCAATGAATTACTATTAGGTATTGACACAATTGATTGTACACTTTCTCTCAAGAGAAGCAGCAAAGAACAAGCTCTTTTTAACCATTGTAGCATGGTTTTGTTCATGGCCTTTAACAGTACAATAAATAAATATTTAACAGTGGCTATTCTTACACTAATAAAAGAATGAGTCAGTAGGCCATAGGCCCTTTTCCCAGCAAAGCAGGAAAAACACAGGTAAAATTCATAACATTAATGATGGCTACATTCCATTCAACAAGTCCCAGGCTCTGATGTTGCACATGGTCAGCAGCTTTAGAAGCTTTACAAAGGCCCTGGTCTGTGTCATTTCTATAATGAAGAAAAGTATTTTTAAAAGCTGAAAAGTGCATTGAAACGAGCTGCAAGAAATGATCAGTCGACCATTTCTATCTGTTGCCTCTTCTCCAGCTCTCGCTCGTATTAGAGCATTAGGAATATGTGAATGTAAAGATACAGTGTTGCATAACGCAAAGACGCATAGCATTACCCTTACGGGGGGAACGCTTTTACAAAGAACAATAGAATATGGATGGAAGGTCTGTGATCGCAGGGAGAGCTAGAGTCGAGCACACAAGCCTCTTAAAGCTGCAGCGAGCTAAGGACAACCATGACTGAAGTGCAGCGGGCTTATTGTTGGGAACATAATTATATGAGGGCCTTGGATGTTGCTAAGCAAAGAGAAGCTGCACAACAGAGGCTCTGCACGAGTTCATTTTGTGTTGTCCTTCAGTGATATTTGTGACACACACACACACACACACACACTCATAAATAAAGTCTTGGCTAGACATGTCTCCAGGTAGCCTATATGGCAAACCACCCACAGCCTGTTCCGAGCTGCTCTAAAAACTGACCAATTAGTGGGTTTAATTGCCTCAGTAGGCCTATTGAGACTGTACATTAATGAGTAGGAGTACTGACCTGAGCCCCCTCACGCTAACAGCAGGATTCCTCTGAGCCTGATCCTGAGAGGGGGGGTTTATGTAAGACTGTTTTGCCTGACCGTGTGTTTTCAGGCACCTACATGCCCCTGTGTACTTATAGTTTGTGAACTCTCCCTCTGCTCGGGATCCGGTAAACCCCAAGCATCAGACCCTGGGTTAATTGGAAGGGCTTGCATTCTCTGTAAACAGCATGCTCCAATCGTTGGGGTCATGTTCCTGGACAGCAAAGATGGGCAGACCCTCCACCTCAGCCTCAGGCCTTCTGCCTGGTAACACTTTGGTCTTCTGTTAAAAGGCTGAATAGAGGAATTGATTCAAAAAGATAGTAAGAGAGAAAGCTGGTGGAGAGAATAAGATTTAGAAAGATTTAATTTGTACATTGAATTTCGGTTGTAGAAAACATTTTTCTTTTCTTCACATCTAACATTAAAATGATTGGTGTTTTTCTATAGTTATCTGGGAGATGGAAGATTTCACCTGGAGTCGATCATGATTGCAAACCCAGATATCCCGGCTTACAGGTATTGTGTGGCACCATTTTCCAAACCTTTGTTTGTTAGTCATTTATTTACCATTACAGCTCTAATGTTGTTCACACATTTACGGAGAGAAGTAAGTCACAAAAATATATTTAAAAATGCATGTGATCACCTATTAAGATACGGAGAAGAATGTTTTATGCATAGAAAATGTGTTTTATAATGCTATTCAAATTAAATAATCCCTTGCACACGATAACTCGCCTTATTGCAGTGTCATGATGTGGGGATGAAGCTCTGTTTTGATGCGGTCTTGTTTGTATGCAAGTGAAATTGTGTTGTTATAGACATATGCACTGCCGCACAAATCACAGGTGTCTCTCATAAAAAAGATTCTAATCTAAAGTGAACTCCTTGTACTGGAGGAAAGGAGATTAGATGCTCAGAAATACTTCCATTTATCCTAAGATACACTAACTCCTACTGTCATACTTGATGGCTTTTCATGATTGGATTTTTTCATCTTGTCTTCCTCATTTCTGTCCTCAAGATAGACACCTGAACAATATATGGTAATGTGTACAATAGTGTTTTTCTGTTTATGTTTATGCATATATATTCCATTCACAACTGTGTGTGTCTGCCTTTATCTGTCCGTGTTTGTTCAAAGATATGACCCCTACAGCAAGGTGTTCTCCAGGGAGTACTATGACCATGAGACCATGCGTGCCTTAAGGCTCCAGGCTATTGACAAGGCTCGATTGGCCCAGAGATGGGGCCTGATCTTGGGCACACTTGGACGGCAAGGCAGCCCCAAAGTCCTGGAGGTGAGAGTCTCTATCCTTATTTCAACAGTCTATATGTCCTGAGGCCACATGTGCAATCGCTTGCAATGTATGTATCAGTGTGAGTTTCTCTAACAAGTGGTTTGGTGACATGAAGTACTAGTAAGACAGCAAGGAGCTTGTTATTTCACATTTAGGATGATGCAGCCACACAGCCATAGAAAGTCCTATCCTTGATCCCACTGTTGGCCTCAAGGTTGTCTGTATTTGAGTGTTACTGCTAGGAGTGAAAATGAGAAATAATCAATAATAAATGAATATGTAAAAGCTTAAAAAATACTGTACAGACAGCACATAACATGTAATAATGCAATCCCAGCAAATTAAGAATTTGAATGGTAAATCTGAAAAATTATAATGTTGTTATTGAGCCAATTCCCGAACAGAAATCAAAGGTTGAAACAGACTGTAATACTCCTGGGAGGCTTATTCATATATATGTTTGTGCACACTCATGCTGGTCCATTAGGACACATAATTACGAGCTATTGTGCATTAGCATGCACACAAGTCTGTCTGGGGCTACTAATCGATCGGCCGAGAAGCCTTCTCTGGTCACTCCTAACCCACAGTTGCTCCTCCTGCTGCGTTCCCTCCACTGCCCATTCCATATTGTTCTCTTCGTTCTCTTTCCTTTGTTTTATGTGCCCCCTTTTCGTTTTTTTATGTGCTGTTGTGTGTTTGACTTTGTTTATTAAATTTGCCTTCTTCACATCACCATGTCTGTAATTAGTATACATTGCAAAATTGTAGAATGCATGGACCGCCACTTGAACACTAGATGTAAAAGGTTTAATACCACACTACACCGAGGTTTCATCAGCCAGTATGCATTCTTAGGCTTATATTGGTGCACTTCTCCTGTTTGCAAATATCCAGTCTGGAAAGATGACGTTAGCATTGGTGTAAAAATATCAACCAGAGAGCAAAAAGTTTCATTTTAAGGTAGCAACAGAGGACGGATTTAAATATAAAGACCCACCAACTCTCTCCTAGCGATCTGTCGAGATTAAGAAGTGTAGTGTCAGATAACCTCTCAAGTAAGGGGACAGAACAATGTCTGATAAGAGCCCAGTCATAGAAATGTCTCATGATACTCAGAATCAGAATCAGAACCAGATTTATTGCCAAGTAGGTTTACACATACAAGGAATTTGCTTTGGTGGGTGGGCACCAACAAGAGCATAGAACTCCAAAAGACATTGGATATCAGTAACACTCATAGCTTTATCTCACCCAAGAGACATTTTTGGGTTTTCTTCACTTGGTTTGCCTGCCTTCTGCATCCCTGAATAATACCCCAGTCCAAGTACCAATGCCCAAAGCTTCAGCAAGGGAGGAGAGTTCCTTGAACTGGCTAAACCGTTTTATTTATTGATATGCTCTCCGAGGCCTGGTGTCTTGGGTCACACCCAGTGGCCCGATTCAGCTCCATTTGAGGAAGTAAAGTGGGGACAGCTCTATGTGGGTCCACTACCCTCCAGGGTGGTGTAGGGGGTCCGGTGCATTGGGAAATATAAGGCAGAGCTGAGGGCCCTAGTGTGCTGAGCCCTTGCTAGAAAAATATAGTTGAGCTCACCTCTACACACAACACCTAAATTTCCCTCGGGATCAATAAAGTACCTTTCTATCAACAACTCTGGAGCCAAACTCCTGGCTAGTCTCTCCTTTTCTAGAGTTGCCTTAAGTGAAAGATGCCAGAAGATTGCGGGGACACAATCCCTTGCTGAGCACCACTGTGTTTTCCCTATAGAAAAAGGACGTTGCATCTATATTACTGTGTGTTACGGCGGGCAGGGCTCTGACTGTTGTTTGCTCAGCCAGTTTTTGCACATAAAACTGTTTTCAAACAGTTTCTGGTTTGACGAACAGTGGTCCAGCCCTTTTACTTGCCAGAAAGAGTCATGAGACTACAGGTGGACTGGTTCAGTGTCAGCAGTAATGCGGGCTTTGTGCTGGACATTCGTGAAGAGGAAGTCTGAAGTAGAAGCGCTAGATCTGAATTCCTGCCCTCTTCTACCATTGTGACTCTCGAGCTTCCTTCACTGTGTGTCTGGCCACACAATGACAGGTTGAAGAGACTGAACATCCATAAGAAAGATGGAGTGGACCCGTCGCTCTTTTGTTCTGAAATGAGCCAGTTGAGATGGTTCCATTCTCTGCTTTTATGTAGAGGCATTCCGGCCAGAGCCAACTGGAAGGAGTTATGGAGGAAGCCCCAGAATATGCTGCAGGGATTACACGTCCCACCTGGCCTGAGAATGCCAGTAGGAGCTGGGGGACATGGCTGAGGAGAAAAATATGTCTGCGACCTTGCTTAACTTGCTGTCACCACCCTGTAGACCTGGGTAGGCAGCAGAAAAATGCTTGGTGGGTATGTGAGGCTTCAGAGACTGAGAACGGGTGTCTTCCTGCTGAGATTATTCACAGTAGAGCAAAAACCTCAGGACAATCATAGATTGGAATGCTTACAGGATTGTGTCTGTGTGGGTGGAAGTCTTGTGCTATGTGATTTGTAACTTATCATTTGATATAGTGGAGTTTCACAACCATTGAGAAAATTGTGTTTGATGTGTGGATTCCAAACCTCCCTGTTGATCCTTTTATTTCACTTCTTTTTCTTCCTAGCACCTGGAGTCAAGGCTTCAGTCTGTGGGCAAGTCCTTCACTCGAATACTCCTGTCTGAGATTTTTCCCAGCAAGTTGGATTTGATGCCAGATGTAGATGCGTGAGTGATGCTCATGCCACATACACTAACACACACACAAACTAAGACACGTGCTATTCATTGAATCAGAACTGCTTGGCAGATGAAGTACAAACGATGGCCCATATTCTCCTAGCTTTGCATAAGCCAGCCCAAATTCCCAAATCCAGCCCTGACTCAGTTTTTGCTACAGATCATAAATGTAGATAACAAATCAATCATTCAGGTTCTGGCTGTAGCTGGTTTAAGGCTGATTCAGTCACTTGCAAAGTAATTGTGATCTATTCCTTGGAGTGATTTGAGCACTGTGGGGCGTCTCCCTAACGCAGTTAAAAGGTTGTTATTGTATTTTTGTTACTGGAAAGATTTGAAGAGCCTCTTATGCAGTCATATCGTTTTTCCATGTCCACATACCATGGCTTCCTGCAACATTAATGTCGAGATTACTTTCATTGTCTTTCACACATTACTAACACTTCTTCCATTGGCTCATTGTTTTCTTCATTTGCAAATTCTTTATCACCTCTTTGTCTCCTTGTCATAAAGACTGGGTAATTTATCTTTCACATCATGAACCCCGGCAGTCTTATTATGATCAACAGCAAGTAGTCACCTCAAAGCTGCCATCAACAACATTTGAAATGTATTCTGTAAGCATTATTATAACTGGGGAGTCAGCATAATTTTCAAGTGCACACTATAACAAGGAGCTGACAAACATCATAAACAAAATTGGCATTCATGTCTTGGTGAGATGCCATAGTTTTGCCTTCATAGCAAAATCAAATTGTCCAGCGTAATCAACTTGGACGCTTGATACATTTTCCTCAGCTTTGACACACGCGGTACAGAAAGAGGAATTTCATACTTGAATTCTCTATTAAAGTGCTTACCTTTCACTCTATACTTATATATATATAAGGTCAGAGTATAATAAAAATAGAAAAATGTATTAGCCTTTTCGTTGGTCAAGATAGCTTTCTTTTTTTTAACCTTTAGCCTCCAAATTCTATTTCATTTTAATCACCTTACCATGAGTCTAAAAATGTGCATTACCTGAATCCGAGCCTGTGAGCCAATCTGCCATAATGAACACTAACGTATTCCCTCACATACAATGAAAGTATCGGTGAAGTGTGATATTATTGATTCACTCGTGGATCCTGTCATTAAAACGTGTTCCTTATAATCACATTGGCAGGTGCTTAAACTTGCCCTGCCACTTAATGCTGTTATCCATCCCAGCAACACTCATTCCTGTCTTCCTGTTTCTTCAATAAAATATCAAGTGCTCATGCTACAAGGTGCAGTTTCTCCGATTTATCTATCTGACTTCCGACCAGAAGAACAGAGGTGAAAAGACGGACAAGGGGTTAGCGAGACACTGATGTGGAACAGCTCCGATCACACACAGGCACACACACACACACACACACACACACTGGCTTCTCACACTCCCTCACATTGGCCTCTCACTGTAGAGTAATGAGAGGTGTGATGTGTGAGGGAGGAGTGGGTGAGAGAAGGACAGAAGGTCTGAGAGAGATGGAGAGATGCAGAGGTAGTTGAGGGGGCTGTGTTTGGAAAGCGAGCGATCATGGTGAAAGTGTTTTGTTTTTTTGTTTTTTTTGGCTCTCCTCTTCAGACTGACGTATGAGTGCAACTCCGAAATTATGTAAGTCGGGCACGATTCACCCAACCAAAACAAACCCTCATTACAGACAAAAAGCTTTTCAGTAAGGAAAACAAGCTTTGGAATACAAAATGGCCCATTGTATACATTTATATGAGACAGGAATACATGATATACTTTTATACCCAATTGCTCGTTTATTAGGTAACTTTAGCTAACTGTCCTTTAATAAATCGTACAGTATATAGCGAGAGATGCTTTTAATATTTAGTTTACTTTTATTTATACAGATGGGGTGGACGAAATATTATAAACTTCTCTCACTATATTTTGAACAGCACCACACACTACCGCCAACAAAGTGACTATAAAGTTTAACCAGCAGGTGCTGGTTCAACAGTAGTTCATCAACAGCTTCAATAAAAACTAAACCATATAACCTCCCTGAAGGTAGCATTTATTGCAGGGCTCTTGTAGTAGACTGCATCAGTTATTAGCTAGGTGTACCGAGATAACAGACACACTATAAACATCAGAATGCAACGCAACAATAATTTAGTCTTTGTACTGTTGAAGACTGTAGGGCTAGGTATGATTCGAAATGTTTTAATACGTGTGCTGACACAGTATCTGAGTTTACTATTCTCTAAAACAATACTTATCTCAATATCTTACTCTTAAGGGATATAAACACGGTTTTTGTTACAAACCTTTTTATCAGTTAACAAAAGAAGACACATTACCTAAATGCAGTCAAAACACAAAGTGGTCACCCAAGGACTTTAAGTAGTCTAAATTTGTCAAAATTATTACTGAAATCAGAAACAATGAATCTCTTTAATGAATAAGAAGAATAACAATGTGAGCAAGAATGTGATGCCAGTATTTTGTACTTGACCGTTTTTGTCACTCGATGCTACAGAAAAGTAGTGAAGTTCAGTTTCCAGCTCTATCGTAAACCATTGCATTTATTCATCATCATGGTGCCTTTGTCAATATAACAAAACATTTTTTTCTTTATTGGGTCTAGGTTAGAGATGAAAGTGGAAATTGAAGGTTCATTTTGGAAGATATGACTTACTGAAAACATTGTTTGCATCATTATTCATAAGTGTTTATTCAGCGTGAGACTGGACAACATCGAGTGGATCTCTTCTGCTAATATTTTGATGCTGCTTTATTCATCAACCATTTAATTTCTTCTCTTTTTGTTTTAGTTTATTCCCCTCACTGCTCAGAATATTTAGTAAGAAGATAGGCATCCTACATGAGGCTAGAAGAGCCATTACAAACCACTAGGTGTTTGAAGCTGTGTTGAATCTGGCTGTGTTGAAGGAGGAATAGAAGGAAGTAGAAAGAGGAAGATTGAGAGATAGATGGTGGGGTGGTAGAGGACACATTAGTGCTCAGCACTAGCCGACACAGCACACTGTACAGAGCCCACCCTCAGGCTTTCTGTGTCATTAGACACACACATACTCACTCATATAAAGAGAGAGACACCATTAGCATATGCTCTTAAGTGTGTAATTAGGCTGTCCCCAAGCAGGTTTTAAACCATTGTACAATATCTGTACACTGCACACACACTTATCTCAACTAGACCACAAATGCCACCCAGTGCATTGGAGTCTTTTATCTTTCTGTTTGAATTTAAATTTTTGACTCCATTGAAATTAAATTGTTTGTTTTAATTCAATTACGTTTGCCGTCAAAGGTGAACACTTTTTTTCATTTTGCTGCAGTGCTGAAAGGTTAATTGTTCTTGCTTTTGGCGGGTCAAGACTGTGAGTGTAATTGAAGAGAAGCCATGCAAGCGGAAGTCCTCCCAACAGTGTCAGGTTGTAATGGGCCACAGCAGGTAATGCAGCGAGGCCAGGGCTGGAGCTCACATTGCATAGCAATACTAAATGTCATGCAGCTTTACCTTTATATTTCACAACATAGTCCCCACCGGTTCTGCATCCTGCTCCTCTAATCCTCTTTGTGTTGAAGGGTTCTACTTTCTGCTAAAGAATCAGATCTGTCAGAGAGGGACTGGAGAGACAAGGTTTCTATCAAACTCGCATTCATTCAGTTAATCTTTGCTTGGGAATAAGTTGTGAAACAAGGCTCAACAGCCAGAGACAAAAGCCCACATGTTTCCTTTTTCTCTTTTCTTCCCTCCAGCTTTCTCTTTGTTTCACCGCACCCCATGATGTCTACTCTGCTGGCTAGATTGAAGGCCAGATTGGGCCACATTCTGAGGGCAGGGCCTGGCATTGCACCAATGTGTTGTACTGAACTGCACCATTCAGTCAGTCTCTATGCTAATATTAGAAAAGTCCCTTCTGGCTCTGTGTGCCAGTCAGCTATCTGCTCCTTAGGAGGGATCCTCTCTGCCTTCCCTTTCATGCTTTCTGTCTTACTTTCCTCTCAGACCATCCTCTCAATGCGAGCACCAAGGATTAAGTGCAGAGCCTTGGTTTGCTTACTAATCATCCTCCCTCTTTTAACCACTCTCAGTGTTCCTTTCAGCTCATTATACACATAGACAGATAGATACAGCAGAAATGTATATGCACATTTACCCCCCACCCCCGTAATTAGTCGCTCCTTCTTCTTCTTGTGTGTTTGGGCTGAGGCGGTTTTTATACATGCGCAGTGTTTGGCTACGTAAAGGGCTCCGGGTTATGAATAGCAGCTGATGGATTTAAAGGTCATAATTCAGATTCCACATCTCTATCTCAACTCAGCAAACGTAGGTCTGAGGAGATTGGTGCTTGGTGCAAATAGCTCTGACTCAGCTCTCGGCTCTCAAATTAGGAGGATGAATAAGAATTCAGTCTTTGGGGGGAGACATTAAAAAAAAAAGTGTTATTTTAAAATGAGAAAATGCCATGCGTTTGCCCAGAGGGGGTGGAATATTTCTGTGACAGAAAGCAGAGTGGAGTCAACGGTGCAATCAATTCTGCAGCTGAGAAATTGTGTGAAAGTTGGAAAATGAAGAATAGACAGATGGGGATTTTGACGCAGCAGCGTAGACATGAAAGTATTCAAGCGATTACGGCAAAACTTTTATTGCTTTCATGTGTTTTTCATCTGTTCTTCTGTACCAGCCTATACTCCAATGCTTAAATCTCAAACAGGTGTATTCCTATTGACATTTACCTACATCTAACGTTATCTCCGGGGCTTTTATATGCACTGCAGCTCAATTCATATTTGTCAATATTTCTGATGGAGCTCCATCATTAGGATTAGGGACAAGGGAGGGTCCGCTCCCTCAGTGGAGATGGAGCTGTGGTTAGCATCGATCTGTGAAAGCTAACCCCAATAGCCTCCATAGTCTCTATTTTCCCATTGTTCATTTTTCCCTCTAGCTGTTTACATCCACGCCCTCCTCATCCCTCCTTCATGCATTTTCCAGAGTAAACACTTTTCTCCCTGCTAATCTTCCTCCTCTGTTCTGCCTCTGTTCTCTTCTCTTCAGCCCCCTCCCCACCCGCCTCTGTTTTTCATTTTCGTTGCTCTTTCTCCCTATCGCTGTATATCTGTGTCCTTCTCTCTCTTTTTTTCCCTCTCATCCCCCTCCCCATCTCTCTCATACACAGCCTCCCCACCACCCTGTCTGGCGGCTATGTAGGCTACCTCCGTGGAGACCGGGCTGGTGCGGGATTTTTATTCACACTCACCTAACCTCTCCCTCTTTTCTTTCACTGCATTTCTTCTCTTTTCACCTCTGTTCACTTTTCTCCCTGTCTTTCTGTTTATGCCTCCTGCAACCAGTACCCCCCCCCCCCCTCCACCACCACACACCTTCCTCCCTCTCTTTTCAGCCTCCCCCTCCCTAGCTGGCTGGCTATGCATTCAGACAGTGTAGCGTGGCTGTCTTTAGAGCTGTTGCAAACCAGGACAGATTTCTCCAACAGATGCTGGAGATCAGGTGGAGGGAGGCTCCCTGCACAACCCATTGCATCACGTATCCACATGCAGCGTGCAGCCGCAGATGTGCCCTGCCTGTCTAATAGGATCGTGGTCTCGACCGTGCCCTCGCTGACTGCTTCTGTTTTACGCACACATTTGCACTCACTCGTGGATGTAAACTTGAGCAAAGATTTGTGTATACTTCTCGTCCCTACAGGTGGATCCAGATCGCTTGTCCACGCCTTTCTATCGATTGGGGCACAGCCTTCTCCAAACCCCTGCTGTCCCCGTACGAGGTAAACATGGACTTTACAGTCTCTCAGCAAGATCACAGCTATCACTCACTTATCACAGGAGGCTCACGCATTGCACACACAAACACACACACACACACACACACACACACACACACAGACCTTCGATTGAGTGAGGGTCTGTGTGTGGATTTGTATAGGACCAATCAAGGCCTTCTTGTGCTGGAGATGGAGGTGTGCACCTACTCCTCCCACCTTCATTCTCCCCCTCTCTCCCTGCTGTAAGGCACACCAGCACACACACACACGAAACAGCATCAGCAGAAGGCTAGCCCCCCCTACTGGCTAAAGGACCATACAGCCACCCCCACCCTTGCAGCTGTCTTGTTTTTCTAAAGGGAGTAAGAGATAGATTGCAGCGACAGCAACCCGAAAAGATCCATTTCAAAGCATGTGTTTGTGTGCCGCTGCAGCTGGTGTGGCAACTTTGAGATGGGTTTGACAGTTATGTCCTATTATGTGACTTGACTGGTTAGCATTTGATGTCAACTGTTCATTCATTGATTTTCCTCAAAGATAAACTGCTGATTTTAATCCTTGTGAAATGGGTGCGAGGGGAATTGCTGTCTTGAATATTGGATAGTGATTTGAAATGGTTGCTGTTTTTCGCATCTTTGCGCTGCACGTACATTTGAGAATGAGGCCATTAATAATGATGGACATCACCTTAGAAGAAAAAGTGATGATGGTTTTGTATTGTTTTTGACTGAGGTCTATAATGGTGCATGTGAAGTCTGAAATTTGCACCGCTAGAATGAGGAAAGCGGCAATCTGTTTTCTTAAGCCCTTTTCGTTAGAGCTCGCTCTGCTCTCCCTCCAGCTATTTAGGAACAATGTCTGCATTTAAATAATTTGCAGCCACACTTGTGTCTATATGTGTGCTTGTGTGTGTTTGTGATAAGTCCTAATTCCCCCCCATCTTATACCTATGAGTGGTATACGTCTCAGTACACTGTGCTTTTCACTCTGGCATTTACAATGAAGATGAAGGGGAACTGGGAGGGTGGAGTGAGAAAGGGTGGAGGGGCAGCAGCATTTATTTTCAGTGCGTCTCATGTTATATTTATAGTCAATAAGACACACTTGGCTCTCCTGTCACAGCAGGGATTAGCAAGAGAGGCTAGCATCCACCGAGAGAGGCAGTTGGTGTGAGAGGGGAGAGGAGGAGAGCACTGGCTAAAAGCTAAAGTAATGAGAGGCGGGTGAAATAAGGGCAGAGGAAAGGAGAAGCAGAAGGATGTCTGGTGAAAAGAAAGGCAAAAGATAACACAATGAAAGATTTATCCCAGTATACAATTTGTTAGTTTAAGAACACTATGGAATTTAGTTGACCCGTTTATTTTATTTTTTATAGCTGGATTTTAGCTTCATTTTCGGTACATGTTTGGACCCTGAAAGTGAATTTCTTCATCTCTTCTGCTGTTGCTTTTATCCTTTATAGTTTCATGTCCTTATGAAGGTATAAAAACATTTTTGAGGGAAGTGCTGTTTTCCTGATTCTGTTTAAAGATACAGCCAGAAAACATGTAAGAAAACATGCTACAGTTGTCAGTGTTAGTACACACCGTACTAGCAAAATAAACTAGAGAGGCTACACACAAGCTGTGTAACAGTGATTAATTATGTCCCACCAGAAGAGAAATTTCATCACTTTCAAGCTGCATGTTTCCTTTGAACTACAGTAAATTCTCTAATCTGTCAAATTACATGTTTTATAAAATTAATATGACTTGTTTTCTCAACATATTTGCACAACATTTCTCAATTATCCCAAATTGTATGAAGCTGAAGTTTTGGTATCTACATAGTTAATTGGTAAAAGATGAATGAGTAGTTAGATAAATTAATAAATGAACAATCAAAAGATCTGTTCTTTCATTCAGCACGCTTGTTTGTTCATCTGCTCAGTCATTCAGCTGCTCTTTCTGAAATTCAGAATCAAAATTCACAGGGACCTCTCTTCCATATGGAGCAGCCTGCACTTATGTCACAGCACTGTCATGCCAGTGCTGTTGCTCTCCTCTAACAGCTGTTGTGTCATGCAGTGCAGCTGTATAGGGATAACATGACATCTTTGCCTGTTATCCAAGCTTAATATTATGACACCTGTCTTGTCTGTTGCATCCTCTCATCACGCTGTTGTTTTCAGCACCTGGTTTGCCCAAAAACTGCAAGTGCAGTTCTAGATAACAGGGGGAAAAGCTGCAGAATCATGTACCATAGCACCTCATATCTTATACAAGTAGGCTGTTATTGCACTTTTAGCTTGTTACGCTTCTTGTTCTTTTTTTGTTGTTGTTTGTTTTGACATTATTTGTGATTATCTCTCTCACTATCTCAGGCAGCTGTAGCTTTACAGGCGGTTGATTGGAAGGAAGTCTACCCCATGGACTTCTACTCCAATCAGAGCCTGGGGCAGTGGACGCCCAACCACCCTGACAACCAACCTGTGCGGCCCACTCGCAGACAGACCCAGGTGAGCAGGGGTGGGAGATAAAAGAAGGAGTGACGGAGGACAGAGGGGGGAGGGGGAAGAATCGCTAGTGAAGAGTGAAACCACTCTGTGTTCAGCATGTGTTGGATAACTTTCATCAGTACATCACCACACTGACACCCAGTGGCACAATGGCAACAGGACATGTATCTGGACATCCCTCCTAAAGATGTGGTTGTGACCTTGACCTTGATGTGCATTAAAAATGTGTTCATTTATTTTTAAAAGAATGAAAGGAAAGTTATATATGCAGTTTCTGAAGGGTGAATACCCTCTACAGTAGCCATATTGCCCCCTATTACCACTAATCTGTTTAAGGTAGGTACTGTCACCATACTATGTGCTAATGCTACCACACTACCTGTCTGCCTGCAGAAACCAGGCTCTGAGCCAGCCCTTCCTACCAAGCAGTGTGGGCAGAACCAGTGCGCCCCCTGTGGCTGTCAAGGGGAATGACACATCATGAGCAGCGCTGTCTCTGACTCGTCTCGTGCCTGCCAGTGCCTCTGCCTCTGCTAGAGGCTGGAGGGAGGTCAGGCCAGAGGAGGAGAGTGGGTATTTATTCAGACCGTCTACCAGCGAGCAGAGCTAAAGCAGGAGGAGCCCTGGAGGAGATTACCAGCCATCAATAATCCCTAATTTTACCGAACAGAAGTTCAAACCAAATTCATTGCTCTTATTCATATTCTCTGCATGTGCTCTGAGCTCAAAATACACGCAACTGGGAGAATAGCTTGTGTGTTTGAGCCCATGCACGTCCTCATGAATAGAGCTGCTCTCTGCTGTGCTAAGAAAGGAATTCTTCCTGCACAGGGTGAAACGTGTGGGCCCTTTCTGTAATGAATACACGGCTTTTGTGATTGTTTGAGAGAGAAAGCGCGGGATGACCTTGAGCACGTTGTATGGAATTAAAGTGTCTGTTAATGTGGGAGGGTGGCTTCAGTCAAATGCAATCCACTCACGCTTAGATAATACACCCTTTTTTGTCGGACACTTCATCTGAGCTTCCCTTCATGCTGTGTTTCAAAGACAATCATGTATGAAGCACTTTCTTATTTGATGCACAAGTGACTTTTTTCTGTTGTACTGAAATGTGGATATTCCAAATGTGATGCATTATGACATACCCTTGTCTCTCTGACTCGCTTTTCTACTCATATTCTGAAACAATAAATCAGAAATGGAACGTTGCTCCTTGCGCAGACTGTGGGGTGTGAGTTCCTAGATGCATGCAGTGCTAGTCACGACTTAGCTCCATCCTCATAATTTATTGATGGGGGAGCCTGTCAATAAATAAATAAATAAATAAACACTCTTGCTGTTTGGCTGCCACAGCAGAAACTGATTGACACCGTTGCTTTAGCTGATCCTTAGAACTCGGGAATCCTCCCCAGGTTACAACGCGTTTTCTCAGGTGGGTATGATCTTTTGTGAGTTTAGTTTTTTGCCTAGAACTTAGTGGGCTTTCCACCATCGTATCTCCTTGGCAACAGAGGCCAGCATGATGCAGCCCGTCCCACCAGATGTCCGTGTTTCTCATGATGCGTCTCCCGTGTCCCACCGGTGGCTGTTATTTTGAAGAGCTCAGTACTTGCGTGGATGTGTGATGCATGGCGATCAAGAATAAATTATTGGGCAGCAGAGCGCTCTCTCGCTCTCTCTCTCAGCTGGTGTTTGATTTATTTTTTGGTGCACTTTATCAGGGGGAAAGAGGGGAGAAGTTGGATATATTTTCTCCCCATCTAAAGTATGCTGTTTTTAACAGCCTAAAGATTTGCTTTGAGGGTGTGTTTCAAAAAAATGTCCTCGCTGGCAACATAGTTGTGGTTTAGTATTCAGACCATATTAGATGGAACTGATGGGTATTTAAATATCATAATTCAAGTAAAATAGGGCCTTTATTATATCACTAACCATAGCAGAGGTCTGGATGCTTACCTCTGTGGAATGGTTTCACAATCAAAACAAGATATTCTCTCGTCAGTGTGTCTGAAATGTGTAAAATTAAATAATTGTTAACAGATGTTTGTGGTATTTCTTTTTGTTGTCTCGGCATCATGTACTCTTCCATATTAAATTCATATTGAAATATTACAAAATAATCAATGTACCTTACATAATACCGTTATGTCAATAATCTCCCGTTTGTAAAAATAGCATCATTACTACCATCATGATATTACATTAAAAAAAGCAAACATGGCAAAACATTAAACAACTAACCAGCAAGAGACTCTTGATTCTTCTGAAGATCCATACTTTAAAGAAAGTCAAATAATACTTATTTGTAGGCCTCTCTTCAAGAACAACCTCTTCAGTTGCTTCTTTAAACATAGTTTGAGGTATAAAGTTATGTCAGAATAGGACTGTGAGGCATGACTGTACATAATTGGTGTTTTTGTTTGTTTTCCATTGCAAACCCTGACTAGCTAACTGCCTGTGTAAAACAGAGAAAAAACAAAATGGTGGCTAAATACAAGTGACTAACAGAAAAGTGAATTTCTCAGTAGTTGGATTGAACTATTTCAGAGCATATTGTGGTTACTTGATTTGGCTCATGGAGGCAAACACATAGGGGAGTTCGACCAGAAATTGAATGAGGCTTTGATCTGTTTTAACTCTGCCAGTCGCAGACAGACGGCTGTGTGAGCTCTGCCTGGCCTGTTCTGTCACATTCATTACCGGCTATGCCAACAGCTGAGTGACCACTAGGTGACACTGTTTGCATAGCTTATTTGCAGTCCGGCAAGGCATTCATGTCACACACTTCTCAGTGTGCAAAGGCTGTGCTGAGCATGGCATCACGTGAGTGAGTGTGCTTGGCAGAGTGCAAGTACCCAGTGTACTTCTGCAAGTGGGGTGTGTAATTCTTTCCAGATGTGGCAGGAATTTGATTCCACGCTCTTTTATCCTCCTTGGCATCCCCTCTCTTCCCTTCTCCCCTGCACCGTCCCTGCTCTGAATGTGTTTGCCATCACACTTCCTCTGCACCCAGCTTCCTGTGCAGAGGCCACGGCTCGCGGCAGGGAATTTGGGACACGTTTATTATGGATGTTGTGACTGTGCAGAGGCCGCAGGTTTGTGCTTAACACAACAGGTGCTCGGGCCACATACCGCTCACAGTGATATCGATAAACCCTGAATGCATTGTCAGCCGGTTGCCATTGGTGCCCAGCACTTGTTGGCGTAGCCTACAGCAGTACACAGTGATGACTCAAAAGGCATTAGCTAATGCACCGTCAACAACAGCACCATTATCATCCAGAGGAGTTGATTGAAATAACACATTTTCAGTATGAACTGTTTGTCTGGGTTAATGTTTTTCTGTGGCTTGGCCTGCTGGCAGGTAAAGCATGTCAGCACCCGTGATGTATTTAGTTGTTTATTTCTCTGGCCAGGGAAAGGCTGAGTCACAGCAGTCTCTTGCTGTCTCCTCCTCGCTTTTATTGTCACTGACCCCCTCCTTCCTGCATGGCAACTTTTCATTTACCCTCTCACTAAGTAAATCCATTATGCCAAGCTTTTATCATAGTCTAGCGTTCATTTGCTTCTCATATGTTTCTTATCATTACTGGACTTTTATGTCCAAAAGGGAAATCAGGCATGGGTGGAAAAGAGTGTTGAAAAATCTTTGATGACTCATGGCACTACAACAAAAATAAACAGAAGAGGAGGATATTTGTTTTACAAGTTTGTTTTTGCATTTTAGATTTTTCCCATCAGTTTTGCTTTGAGGCAGAGTGTGATTTCAGAAAGCCACATGTGACTGGGGCTGTGCTGGGGAAGGAGTGGCAGTAGAGGATATGTAGAAGATCCAAAACTGAGTGAATAGAGGTAATTCAGTGCCTTCTGTGTTCCTCTCTTTATTTCCCTGTTTTTCTTTCAGTAATTCCCCCAGATTACATCCGAACGTAACGTAAATGAAAGGAAAAAAACCCGACAGATTTGGTTTAACTCGTCTGCTTTTATATCTGTCAAGATACTGTAGGTGGGTGAGAAACTGGTTAGGGTAAAGTATGAAGGAAAATCATTTTCAATCCTTGGCTGCAGAGGAATGCTGTTTGAAAGATCTCTTTGAGTGTGCTACGACAATAATTGTGGAATCCTGATGTGAAAATGCATGTGCAATTTCAATTTCAAAAGAAGGTCCTAGAGAGAAGAGCTGGATGTTATCAGTTGTTTCTGCATTTTATTGATATTTCAGTAAACATTTTCTGATGAGACATGCACAGAAAGCCGGGGGGGGGGAAGAAGCCTGGGCGGCCAAACAGCAATGTGAAGGAAGGTTGCTAGAAGGTTGAATAAGAGTCTTTAGTTGAAAAAAAAAAAAAGTGGTGTAAAGAGATGACTAATTCTGCGTAGGAGGTCAGCCTGTCCCTGATCATCCAGCCAAGAGCCACCCCAGCACAGGGCTGTCACAAAGTCACCTTCCTCCTCTACCCACTCTGTCCTGCCGTGGATTGTCAGTGTATTCCCCTCATGCTGTGATCTGCCATTTCTCATGAATGAATTTAATCTTTTCATATTCAGTCTGGCAGGAGGGACTAAGTGGGAAACCTGTAAATTTCAAGGGTTATTGATTTTAATTTGTTGCTTTACTTGAAGGTTTTCGTGTCTTTTAATTGTAGTGCAAGGGCCATTAAAATCCATTTAAACCTTGAGAGAGGTTTTGAAAATAAGTGTATGGAATGAGAAATGTTTATAGGCCCTTGGCAATCAATTAATTCATGATAAATTAAAGATGCAATCTCTATTATTTTACTGAACACAAACTAGCCATAATCAGTGTAATGTTTGTTGAATGTTTGAATTGTATCCTGAAAAATTCTTATAAGATGTCAGCAGGAGCAGCTGTACTATCCCTTTTATTTTATCCAAAACCAAGTGAACATCAGTTCCAAAATACTGTAAAGGACGAAATACGTAGTGCTTCCTGAATCTTCTTGAGAACAGACTATAAAGTGCTAATGTACCAGTATCTAATGATCATTTCCTGTATGTCTCTGAATATGCATACTACCCCTTTCTAAATGATTAGATGTCGAAGCTTTCATTTGAGCAGCGGTCCATGTATCATTGTTAAAAACCTGGAATAACTGCCAGCCTGTACAAATTCAATTGGTGAAAGCAGGGAGGAAATATGAGTCATTCGGGAGTGATGGAGTCATAGCTCTCCAAAAATTACCGCCTGTCAGTTTACCAGCTTACCATCTCATGTGGCTGTGTTAGCTGGGATGTGATATCTTAGCTATAGATAATTAATATTAATGTGCTTTGAACGTGATTAATTTATTTTCTCTTTGGGTGACTCTTCAGCCGTCTTGTGTTGTGTGACATTCATGATACTGATTAGTTATTGGAATTGTGACATTACTACTAGAAGACTTTGGTCAGCATGCAGATTTACACAACGTGGGACTAAATGTGACTGGTTCGTACTGGTTATTTAACATCAAATCTAGGAGCAGGCTCCCAAGAAACGTCAGTCACCCATAATCGTGTTTATTGTTCTATTATTTATCATTTTAGATATTTATTATTCTGATGTGTCTCTTACTTTGTAACCTTGGTAACAAAGTTTTGCACATTTTATTCTAGAAAGTTTCCAACAAGTTTGTTCTGAAAACATTTTTGGACTATATACATTATATTAATATTACATTTGCAAAACATTGTCACACTTATGCATACACAAATGCACGACACAACAATAGAAATCTGTTGAACATTTACTAGTGTTTAGTAAAACAGTTGAAATGACAAGAGCCATTATTTTATCACTTGCTTTACTGCAAGTAATGTTTCAAAATGTGTGCATCAGCAAAGCTTTTCTTGGCTTATAAATGAAACATTTAATGTTGTTACTCTTGATGTACTAATCTTTTCTAAATTATTATGATATTCTTGATACATCAAAGTTGATAATTGATATTCATTCAAGTATTAATAGCTTAATATGAAGTCACTAAGTCATCATGAGTTTACTAACGACTCATGAACCTTTATTTTTTAAAGTGTTACTAAAGATTTTGATGTGCTGTAAGTTTTAACAAACAATGAAAACACTCTTTGACGCAGAATTGAACTGTCCCAGCGGTAGTGAACGTGACAGTTAATGTGATTCTTGTTTTCTCTGTATAGGAATAAATGTACGTAATAAAATTGTGCCTGCGCCAACATTTGAGTGAATAAAAACAAAACCTTTGCACAAAAAAGATGAACTAGCTGAACCGTGTTTATGTAGTTTTCAGGGACGGATGAGATGTATTGTGGCTCAAATGCCACAGCCATTTATTTTAGATGTGGAATTAACTCTTCAGCTTAAGATCTTCTTTTCTTTACAGAATATTTCATGTTACATGGTTTCTTAGGGCTAAAAATATGAATACCCTGGAGACTACTGTATAATAAGTGGAACACTCATCTTTGTGAAATATTTCTGAGTATCAGGCCACTTGAGAACAATTCATCAAAAAAGTTTTCCATATCATGTCACATTTCACTTACGTCATTTCTCCCACACGTTTTGGCACCGAATGTACAGCTTGAACCTTTTGATCTGTTTGTTTAACTTTTTTTAATCACTCTTTCAACATCTGCACGCAGACACTGGCTTTGCCGTACATGTTACGTCTTCCACTGTGTCTTTATACCTTTAATCAGCATGTATCTCTTTGACTCTAGCGTTAAAACTTCTGAAAAAGTAAGGGACAAATATTTAAACTTTACCAAGTTAATCGTGGATATTAAAAGCAGGTTGATTATAACCAGCAGTGGTGCTAATGTCATGATCTTGCATCGCAGAGACAACAGCCGTTCATCTACAGAAGGATCCTCACCCAGAGGATGGCTACTACTTTTGATATGTATCTTGATCAATTTAATAAAATGAAAATGAAACCAATGCATTCATGTTGGCCTGGCTGCTGATCCGTCCTTGAGTAAGACATTTAATCCCTGCCAAGTCCAAGGTCACTGCTGTGTGGGTAACCCTCAGCTTTCACTTCATTATAGTGATAGAAAACAGATCAAATCCTTATTACTGACAAAGATTCAAAGTCTCATGTGCTCAGGATTAATTAATTTATTGAAAGAAAATGATGCATTACATACGAGTCATTTAAGCATGCACACCACTGGAAGGGGAAATTACTTCAGGAGACATTAAAGCCAACAACATTTATGAGAAAATCAAACTGATTAACTCAACATTTTGCTTTAAGGAGTAAATATCAGGATTCATGGCAGGTGCAGGATGTTCCCTGAGCTCTCTTCCTGGCAGGAGTGGATCAGTTTTCATCAGTACTGGACAGGTAGCCTCTGCCTGACTGCTGCTGTTCTGATAAACTTTCAAAAGCAAAGACTTTCATCTACATTTAAAGGAGTCTTCCCTCCTCCAGGATATGGGCATGCTGTAATATTTCCTCTCAAATGTACTGCAGAGATCTCTGACATGTAAGGATTTCTACTTCCATATGCTTAGGGTCGGGTTCATAGTGTTGCGTCACATATTTGTGCTTTATGCAGCATTGCATTTGGTTTCTATTAGTTTGACATATTTTGCAGTACGTCATGTACTTCTTACCTCCAGGATTCAGGTCAATCTTTAGTTTTCTCGATCAGTTGAAAGACATAAATGATTCACACCACATCAACTGCTGTAAAATATCTTCTATCCAATTGCATTCTTTTAATGATTATAACTACACTTCTGCAATTATTTTAACATTTCTTTGGTAACTCCCCCTCTCTTGCTGATTATTAAATGTCTTGTGGCTCTTTATCAACAGCTCTTTTGCACCACTCTGGTTCAGATGTGTGTTTTGCCCCCTAGCGACCATGGCTGTAGACTGTTACCAGTGGTGCTGTTGCTACAGTAACAATCTAATGCCACGGTCACCATGGAGACAGTGGGAGAAATATGATTGGCTGTGGTAACCACTGACGTCCTCAGTGGTTTGATGATGTCGGTGATGCAGCCTTGAGTAGTGCTGGGCTCCGAAAGGTAACTTCATACAGTACAGCAGCATCATCCCACTCATCTTAACTCTTACAGGCACAAAGGTGAATTTTATCACACAGAGCAGAGGTTTGCCAGACGTCAGTAGCCATGACTGTAGACTGTTACTGTACTTTGGAGGAGTTTTTAGCAGTAAGCAGTCTAGAGCCAAGGTATTGATGCACTGACTAATAGAACAGAGCAGTGGCAGAGAATTAAATCAGACTGCAGAGAGTAAGAAAGCACACAAGCTGGTAACAACATGCAGAGGGAAAGGTGGGGTGTGCAGAGGGAGAGAGACACCATGATGCTGCCCTTTGTTCAACAATTAAATGTCATCTATAATTGCATTACATAAACAAATCAAGGTGTGAAGTGCAAAGGAAAAAGGGCTCTTTAGTGCTCTTTCGGTTGCCTGACATATCTCTGTGGTGCACTACACAGCCATTAGTCAAATCTGATCATACGCTATGACACAGGCCCCACAACATAGTCTTTCCTGCCAAAGGCCTTAGGCTACGTGAGGCCAGACTGGTGGGTACACAGCCCTGTGTTGTGTTTGTAGTATTGATTTCCATGCTGATTACCTATGAGTCAGCCACAGGATATGGACAGACGGGAGCAGGGGGTGGATTCGTGGCTTATGCAAGCTCAACTCTTGGACTGACGTCAGCAGTCAGAAAATTTGAGTGATCATAAGCACTCATCTGACGTTTGTATGCTGGCTGTTGAGGCTGTTTTGAAGTAGTGTAAAGTGGTTGGCGGCAGCGAATTGCGTATTTACATGTCAACAGCTTTTCTTCTGAAGGAGTCTAGAAAGGCGAGGAAGCAAAGGAAGTGGACAAAACAAAGTATTGTGACAAAGTATCTGGACTCTGTCATTGTCCATGGTGCTGAAGACAAACACTGCTGACTGAGTTTTGGCTGCTGCGTGAGCCTTACTCATCTCTAGAATAGAGATCAATCTCTCGTTGTGTTTTTTTTAAGAGCTACTTGGTTAGGTAGAGGTCAGATAGTTTATCCCAGCTGTTAAACTACAGAACTGATCAGAATCATATGTGGAGGTCAGAGTAATGGATCTACATGGCCATGCTACTAAAAGTCTCTATATATCTACAATATATCCATATGAAGATATTTCGGATGGATCACCGACTGTACGGACACAAATCAGCTAAGCTTAGTTGTTGGTACTGGTGTGTGGGGAATCTGCAGCTTCATAGTTTGTCACACTATTTTAATCCAACCCCTTGCAGGCCAGCACCCCCCAGACCACGTTCAGCACCATGGACAGCGCCACGCAGCTTCAGATGCGTATTTCAGCTCTGTGAAGGATCTTCGAAAGAGTGTTCCTAATCATTTTATCCCTCGTGCATGTGTGGATATGGCCGGACATTAGGGCTAAAAACTGTGGGAGAGGTTATTGAACCGTGCCCATTGTAATTCTGGCCATAGCCTCCTCCGGGAGTTACACTGGGGAGTTTTCGTCAGACCCCCATGCCTCCCCACCCCCTCTCCTCCCTCATCCTTCCACCCAGTATAGAAGCTCATCGCAATGCAGGTTGTAGACGTATATAAGCGACTCGCGCTGTGTCTTTAAAGCCCTGTGACGGCTGTGTGAGTCGTCCGCATGTGCGCAGGAATGACGCAAAATTGACTTCATCTCAAGAACGCGTCACGATGTCATTTCAACACGAAAAAAAAAAGAAAAGCGGAAAAGAAAAAACCCGAACTAGGGAGAGGATCTCTGCCCGCCAGAGTGAGGGATAACAGGTCACTTTGTTTAAAGAAGGATCTCTCCACCGGCGGCGCACCGTTGAACTGATGGATGTCGAGGCTACCGTGCGGTTGATTCGTGTGCTATGTTTATTATTTTGGTTCAGTTTAAACCTAACAAGCAACGCATGCTGTCATATACCACCCCTGACAACACACACACACACACCAGTTTCGGCTGTGTTAGACAATGGCACGTCCCACTTTGGCTGAGCGATACCTTTGAAGAAGAAGAAGAAAAAAAAGAACAAGAAGAAATGAACCTCACGTCGTGATTCGCTTACTATGTGCGGGGATGCAGCCTGGTTAACATGCAGTCAGCGCAGCCTACACCCTACAAAACACAGTCTCCTTTTTCTAACAGCTGTCACTGCCCATGTGCGCCAAAGTGACTCACACTGCAGTAACTTCCAGCCTCTGTGATCTACCGTAGATGCGCGAAATGACACGCAGAGGAAAATGCGGTGACAGTGAAAGAGAGAGGTTGCACTGATTTAACAAGCTCGTCGGCGTTGCAAATTCGCGCTGCACGTGGAGCTGGACAGCTATTTGTGATCATTCCGAATGTGGAAAAGACAAAAAGAAAAAACAAAAGTGACACAATGAAAAGGAAAACTTACCTCTTCCTCTTCATCGCTCCGGCTGATATTTCTTCAGTTTACGACTTGATCAAACTACAAGGAAAGCATAGTTTTGCCGTTTTCCACCTCGTCTAATTCTAACTTGACGGCAGCAAATCTGTTCATATACGATCCTATCTATATCATGTCTAGCCTCGTCGTCAGCACCGGTGCATAGTTCTCGGCAAAAGTAGCCCGAATTGTGATTTTTATTTTTCAGTCTCGCTTCTCGCTCTTGCACCTCGGTATCTCATGAAATTCAGCGGGCTGTCCCGGTGATCTGCTCTTATAGACATCCCGTAGTACTAGTAATGGAGATGGGAGGGGACACTCATTCATTCAGAAGCATCACCTACATGGACGAAGTACGTGGACTCTTACGTCATCGAGGAAATGTAGTCAACAGGAGGACGCTCAGGGTTCCGTGAGGGGAGCAAGGAAGAGGAGGGGAGGGGGGGTTAGAAGAAGGAAGCATGACAGGGGGGTGGGGGAGGAAGTGAATAGGGGTGCTGGGGACAATCTTCGGCTTTCTAATGCTGCCTCCTAGTTGTGCTTGTATTGGTCAAGCACGTTTCAGGCCAGTGGATGAATTGTTCCCCCTAGGAAATTGCTTTAGATTTGTTCAAGTTTGTGTGTCAAAGTGAAGCATGAGCAAGAAATCTCTCAAGAAGAAGTGGAAAAAGTTAACTTAAAAAATTAGTCACCTAGACCCTCCTGTTGTTGGCTCATTCAACTATCTACTATTGACTTGACTCGTAGGCCCGTGTGTTTGTGGCGAGCAGGTGAGTAATTCACTTCCTCCCTTGAACCTGTTATGAAATACATGCCCTTCTCTCCTCATGAGAGAATGATGACAAGGATCAAACAGATCTTTGTCATTCCTGGATTATCTCTGGTAAACTGCGAGAATCCACTGTATCTGCTCCATCCTACCTTTTTAAAGAGTAATCCAGCAATTTAGTATTTTACTTTAATAAATTTAAAAGGTTCGTGACAACAAATTTATAAAATAATTTTTAACCTCACACACCCAAAATGTACCACAGGCGTTCTGTTCTCTGGCCTTCTCAGACTTAATAAGGCTCATCCAGAGCCACAGAGGCCATTATAAAACCATGTATCCCAGCTGAGCAGTCTCATGACGAATAAACTGATATTCATGTGTCGGCACAGTGCCCCTTTAAAATCCTGATGTATGTGAGAAGCAGTGGAGAACAAATACTAAATCAAATGTGTATTGATTTCTCCTTTAGGCAAACAGTTGATCAGTTCAACATTAGTCAAAAACATTTTCTCATGCTCTTCGGAGACATTTTGGTAACATATTTAGGTGATACAGTGGCCTTCCAGAGGTTGGAGAGAGGAAGCTCTGGAAAACCTTTAGTGGAGAAGACTTTTCAAAACTGTTTGACTTGGTATTTTTAGGTGGAACAATTTTATTTTTATTTTCAAATTTGTCCTCAACAGATCTTTCTCACCGCAGACCTTTTGGCTTGTCGGCAAGACAAAGGAAAAGCACAGGTGTTACTAATAATGTTACCATGCCAGTGGCTTATGAAGGCGTTATTTATGTAATCAGTCACACCTGAGTTCAATGAGTGCTAGCGGACATTTAGCAGAAATACCCCCAAAAAAATCTGCTGTCTCTCTTTTGGACGTTGAGAAAAAATGATTTGTCTGGGGAAACTCATGACTAAGTGAGAACCTAGAACTCACTAGAAACATCGAGTTCAGTAGTTTATGCGATAATGGAAAAATATGACATGCATAAGCATTCATCTGCAGTTTCACACACAGTTGCGGAGTCTCAGGGCTGCCAGCCGGCAAACAGGCAATTTGGATAATGATTCGGCAAATAGAAACACATGAAGGAAAACTTTGAGGGAACCCTACAGGTCTCATTGCTGCCTCCCTTACTCTGCATTTCTCTCTGACCGTCACCTCAGTCTTCCTTCCTCGACCCAATCAGCCACTGTCAACACTTCAAGTTCAATTCTCAAAACACTTTGGACCCCCTTTTTACCTGCCCGATTTCAGATTTCTTTCCGCAAAGTGTATTAGACAGAAACACACAGAGAAAATGTTTTCTATAAAAAGTCATTTAAATCAGTGGTTTATCTAGAGGTCACCAAATAGGGGACATTAATGAGGGCTGCGCAGCATTTAACTTTACCAGTTTCAGGGTCTTGCCGTTGTGTTTGTTGGCTCACCAAATGATTGATTAATGGAACAGAGCCCCTGTTGTTGGGATTCAAAACCTGTGCTTTTCCCGTTATGATGACAAAAAAATCCGGCTGTGAAAAAGGCCCATTGTGATTGCTCGTGGCCATAACCTTGTGATAAGCGGTCACAAGCAGACATACAATTATTGTAAAGGCTGGCAAGCTAAAAAGGGAAGCACTGATTGAAATCATTCAAATAATTTCTTCCTTCTTGAGTTGAGTATTTTTTTGAAAATAGTGTCTAAGTTGTTAGTTCATGTTAGTCTTTTACAACATCATCGTACAACTGTTCAAAACAGACATTTAAACATAAACTGAACTTCCTGAAACTTGTTTAACTGTAGGTGTGTGTAGGAGGCGTACAGGAGATAATGACAGCTACACTAAAGCCATCACACTAAAAATGTAAATTGTAAATGAGAAAAAGGTGTAAACATGATTATACAATGATTCCTGATCATGCGTCTTCAACATGTTTCTATCTTTGCTCCTCTCACATACCTCTCTCCTTCTCCTAGGTGGTGTTCTTTGATTGGCTGCTGATGGCGGAGTTAAAATGTGTGTGAGTGTACAAGCGAGAAATCTGCAGTTAGCAGAAGAGGGAGGAAGCGACAGTGATGATTCACTTGTTTAGTGTAGAGCGACATAGTGGAGGCAAAATATCTACGGGATAAAGAACAAGAGGTACACAGGATGGGCTGACAGACAAACACTACATAGAGGCATGACATCACGCGAGACAAGAGGTTGTGGGGTTGACAGTAAAGTGCCGGCCATGGGAACACTACAGTATGTGACTCACAGGAAGTAATTCATCATATGGAGCCCTTAAGCCTGCAGATAACCACGTTAGCAGTATGTCCAGGGCAGCTGTCTCTTCACCTGAGTTAAATTAATTATTTTGTGTTCCGGATAGTCATAAGCTAGACAAAATAACAGGAACGCCTTACAGTATAACCAAAACCCAATACAACAACGCAACAGACTGTCTCCAAAATGTGTACTGACATAGTCTTAAATTGAAAATGATGAGCTCCATTAATGTTGTACAGCGTTTGCATTTGTTGTACTTTACTGTATTGTGTGGTATTCCTGTACTTGCTGACTTTAAAGAGGACATATTACAAAAAAAAAACTCACTTTTTCAGTGCTTGTGTACATACATTTGGGTGAAATGAGACAACCCGGTCGGTTATTTGTGGGGTGCCTTGGTTGTCATTCAACAAGCCATTCAGATTGGGCTCCCCTTCCTATGTCATATGAGTATGTGAGTATCTTCATCAACAAAACCTGGGGGGGAGGGGGGTTTGACCCGCTAGCAATATGCTAGCATTATGTTGAGGCTACAAGTGGTTAAATTTGTAGACTTGGTAGTGGTGGGAACTGTAGGGCAGGGATTGCTGTGGAAATAAGAAAATCAGATTGACTGAATGGACCTTAAAACAAAAAAAAAATGTGTATGATCTTTATAATGACTTTAACAAAGAAACGGTAGTAATGTATCTTAACCAGGTTGCTATTAGCACGGGTACAGATGCAATTGTCCACAAAATCAAGTATTTAATATTTAAATCTTTGAGTTTTTGAATTCATTTTTCAAAGATCTTCTGTATTCTTGTAAGATTATAGTAAGCAGTTTCCCCCCCAAAAAACTAACTTACTCGTTTAGTGAATGTGATTGAAGATCCTAATAATGATTAAATTATATTAATAATTTAGTTGTAGGTTTCTATGAGCCAACCCCTTCACCAACACCTCCATCCACATAAATCCTGATGCACAAGTCTCTAGGATGTCCAGAAAGCCATCTCTAGAAGAGAGACCTGAAAACGTGATGAGTTATGTAAACTAATGAGCCAATCATAAATAAGTGATACAGAATCAAAAGATAGCGCTGATCAGTACTCTTACTCACACAAATATCAGAACCAGCCGTCAATATTCTCACAAGGGCATCATGAATTAAGTATAAAAAAGTAATACGTCACTGGGAGCGATAATCTCAGTGCACCTCATGTTCTCATGCTCATTTCACACACACAGCACCCCCACCCCCTGCCCCCCCATTTTCACCCAAAGGCTGTATTTCACAACTCTTCGCTTCGGATTCCCTCTTTTCTTACATTGTATAGAAGTATCATCTCCAGCAATCCCACCTCAACCCCCCCCCCCCGCTTTAACTTTTTCCCTAGAAGATGCTCTCCGACGCAGCAGTTGCACGTGTCAGAGAGGGAGAAATACAAAGAGATAGATGGCTGGAGAAAAAGCAGGAGGGAGGGACTGTGGAGACACCCGTTTGATGTCCAGGC